>WOGJ01129416.1:0-10830 GCA_015342185.1 Leptinotarsa juncta | reverse complement strand
TATATAAAGATGGTGGAAAAATTCATTTTGAAACTCCTAGACTAATTTTCCAGAACCTTATAGACGTAAAATATCAGGACTACTAAGTGTTTCAAATATATACGACGGTGATTCCAGAAGTACCTGGCCTGACCTAGAGATGGCGATAGTTGTTTGAAAAATATCACTGTATTAGAAAGTAGACAAAATATAAAGCATATGGTTCAAGTCTGAAGACGCTGCGTTGTTTAGTGGCAGCCAATGAAGAAAATTGGTCATTGTTTTGTGATACAATACTTTTATTTGAAAGGCCTCAGCCGAACCAATATGAAAGCTGAACTGGATTCTACTCTACCAAATGAGGTGACGACTTCCAGAAATGGTGAAGAAATTCCACAAAGCGGTACTGAATGATCGTCGACTGAAAGTGTGTAAGCTAGCAG
Source organism: Leptinotarsa juncta (assembly GCA_015342185.1). Lineage (NCBI taxonomy): Eukaryota > Metazoa > Arthropoda > Insecta > Coleoptera > Chrysomelidae > Leptinotarsa > Leptinotarsa juncta. The sequence goes on along the minus strand of WOGJ01129416.1, from coordinate 10,408 downwards.
ACTTAGTAGGCGGTACATTGTATATTATCTGAAAATTTGGACATGAGAAAGCTGTGTGCAAGATAGGTGCCGCGGTTGATCACTCTATAGCAACAACAATTATGTGAAGATGTTTCAGTTGGGTGGTTAGCAAAGTTCCACAGGAGCAAAGCAGAATTCTTGCGTTGTTTCATAACCATGCATGAAACATGGGTCCATCACTTTACACCTGAGACAAAAGAACAATCAAAATAGTGGACTCAAAAGGGGGAACCGGCTCCAAAGGAGGAGCCTCGAGATGAAGAAATCAAGCAAAAACGGCCGCAGTTAGCTAATAAAAAAGTGTCGCAATGACCAAAATTAACGAATCAAAGTTACCTAATGCACCGTATTCACTACATTTAGCCTCCTCGGATTAGTTTCTGTTCCCAAACTTGCAAAATGGCTCAGTGGTCAAAAATTTTCCAACTATGAAGAAGTGATGTCAGCGGTTAATGGCCTCTTTGAAGAGCAAGACAGTATAGAATTTGTTATTATTTACTAATTGATTTCTTTAACTTCATGACTTGTTAATAATACCCAAATCCTCACAAGTGCAATAACTTCATAAAGGTTCAAATATTTATTCACAAATTGTTTATTTTTAAATTTACTGTGAATAAATTATTATTGTCATTGTTATGTAGCTTCTAAAGAATTTATGTGTGACTTTGAGCATTCACTCTATACATACCAAAACGACTACTTTACGATTTTGACCATTCTTTTTCGTGATTTGATATGGAACAACATAATTCAAGCTCCTCTTCCTTCTTCTACTTGGCGCGTCAGTTGACATTGGAAAATCGCTAGGCAAGAGCAAATTTTCTGGTGGTTCTTCGATGCCGGTCTTCGACATGTTCAGATTTAGTTCATTCAACTTTGCATTGCCAAGTAGTTCGCAGTAACCATCAATTGCGATGCCTGAAATTGAAATTGTATTGACCGATTATTTGGCTAGATTTTGAAAATTTGAAATGTGCAAAATAGAAACAAAGTAGTTAATTTAGATGACAACCAGTATCAATGTGTAAAGCAGAATAACGTGAAGTCAGATTACCAGAAAATAGAGAACTAAATTCGGCACTAAATAACCTTAAGACATAATAAATTGTTTCTTCAAACACAAATTGGAATAGAATACAATTTATTTCACTAGGTTACATCAAAAAATTGTTTGTAGAAATTATTCTTAGGTTCAAACTTCTTTATTGCAGATTTATTATAATTGAGCTTAAGCCTATAGGCTGTAGAAATGTCAAAGATAGCTTGAAGATCGTTATTAATTATGATTGAGCAGATGTAGAATCACGAAACGGAAAAGAAAAATATAACTGAGTGTCATCTGCATAGCGATGTATATTGCATTTTTTTACAAACAGATAAAAGCTAAAAAGTAAGGGCCCAAGGATAGATCCTTGTGGCACTTCCTCTGATACCGGTAGAGCATCCGATTCAACTAAATGGTCCTCTGAATATGTGAATTTGCTCCGAAAAATGTTACAAGAGACCTACAAAAAAATAAGTGGTGGTGTGATGCAAATTTTCTACGTTTAAATTCCAATAAAACAAAATTTCTCACATTCAAATGTCTTCTTCCGAATATAGAATTAGGTGCTGACTCTATATCAACTGACAACAATATAGAATTCTTGGGACTTTACATAGATACCAATTTGAAATTCACAAATCATATTAACATTTTAAAACAAAAAATTATCATCTGGCTGTTTTGCCCTCAGGTCTTTTCTTCATTATGATTTCATAACACGGCTACATCCATTAATTTATTGCTAAAGAGTTAGGTTATACTGCGGCAAAAAATGTCTATTTTACTCTCATTCAGCCAAACTTGAGGGATGCAATCCAGTTCTGAGGTTCGTATAGTAATGAACTCTTTGAGAGTATATTTTTGCTGCAAAAGCAAGTGGTATGGTATTTGTGCCAAGTAAATGGGTTGAGTTCCTGCAAACCTCTATTCCTCAAACACGGAATACTAACACTAATCTCAATCTTACTTTTAGAAGTTATATGAAAATAACAATCGCACTGCACCGAATAAAATAAATTTATCATTCCCTAAATCGTCACTGATCAAAGACTCAATCATTTCTGTCGGTCTCAAAATGTATAATAAACTTCCTCAAGATATAAAGAACATGGATTCTCTTAAAACTTTTAGGAAAAAGTGAAAAAGTTATATGAAAGACTGGCATCTAAAGCCTATTACAATCTGACAGAATAACTTAATGAAGAAACGATCTGAAATTGACGGTGCTCATATGTAATAATATGTGTGTACTTTTACCTAGATATGATTATTTATATGTATAATTTTCATGTAATCATGTAATTATATATTTATCTGGATGTAGTTATGTTCATGTTCTCTTTTTATCAGTGTTTTTCATTATGGTCCTGTATCTTGGATAATAAACACATACTCTCTCTGTTTGAGTACAATTCTTCAGATAGTTTCCTAAGAGTAAGTATCGTTATTGCAGTTTTGTCTTATATGGACACTTTCAAACTAATACAATAAAAACAAAAGTGGTAAAAAACATAGAAAGTTTCATTTCTCATTTTAATCACTCATTACAAATTTACACAATACGACATTCTAAAAAGACTTACCATGAACCATGGCACTTTCCAAATAGAGTAGCCACTTTCCTGGTCTATTACCTTCACCAGGACCTGGAGAAACCTGCAAAGGCCACTCGATGTTTACTTTCACATCAAACATATCCCAATGTCCATTATTATCGATCTGATATTTATGGATAACTCTGGCGCCTATATCTTCCAAATAGTTTATGCTCGATTCTCCAATGATTTTACCACCGTAGAATAAATTAGAGGTTGCTTTGCTGTAAATGAGAAAAAAGTGAAATTTCTCTAGAGAAATTGGTGAAGGTAAAAAAAAAATTTGTTCACCATATACTTCACAGGATCATGCGTATTCAATAATCATTTCAAAGCATAAATTTTCTTCAAATGGTCTTAAGTTCGAATTTTTTTTGTATTAGACAAGTGCGTAAATTAGACGATTTTAAATGTGAAATTGACTTGAAACATATTTTGTTACTATTCAGTATCACATATGACGCGTATCCGACCATGGGCATCGTCAGAGGGCCGTGACATCCTTCGAAGCAGTCCCCATTTGAATAAATCACAAGCTCACATCGGTGGCCTTACTCTGAATCGTATTGATTTTGTCGAAACCCCCTTTTTTTGATTGGCATTTTCAATTTCGGAAAAAACATCGAAATGTCGCAGGTAACTATGTCAGGACTGTACGGAGGCTGATGAAGCTGTATAATCTTGTGTTTCCCAACAATTGCTGCACAAGGTTCGATGGATGCTGATCGTCTAACCTCTTGCAACAAATTCGCAGTGCATAACACCCTCACAATCGAAAAAAATAATAAGCATTGGTCTGGAAATCCGTTGGTGGTTTGACTGGATGCTTCCACTGTGAAGATTTTTGTTTAGTTACCATAACCCATGATTCAAAGAAGGGTCACTGTCAACGGATGTGCAGCCATTTTTAAACCCCCTGTACCATTCATTTATCTGTCTTGTGCCCGTAATGGCCTTGTGTATCATTTCAATAGTCACCCTTCAACTCTTGCCGAGATTGAAGCTGAACTTGATGCAAATGCCATGATGTGTTCTTTTTGTCATTTTCAACATTAAATAAGTGCGACGAACGGAGGACATAAACACAAGCTGCGCGCGACTCCAGGCGTTCATCCGGTAATTACGGTTATCAGGTAGTTCGTGAAGGACTACTGATTACCACAGAATATTCCGATTAGGCTCATACCCTGCAGAGGCGCGTAGATATGAACGCAGGACTTTTCGTAGACACCTCGTATAATAGACGCAATGCCGGTGCTCTCAATAACTCGTCTGAAAGAACCAATTAGTTTTGCGTATTAAATGAATGAAGAGGTTCTAGAAAATTAAACAGAAGTAAACGATCTTGAAGGATCTTATAATTCACAATTGCCATTTTCTAGTCAAATAAAAAAAGTCAAATCTGCCAATATAATTCTGGGTTTTGTGATCGGTCGGGCATCATGCTACATCAAGCTACTATATTAGTCTTTAGTAAGTAAGGCCTAAACTAGAATTTGCTTCTACTATTTGGTCCGGGGAGTATAAAACGTATTTACATGAAATGGAAAAGGTCCAGAATAAATTACTAAGACACTTAAACTTGAAACAGCATCATGTGTGTGTGGCCTGACTTTAATACTGTGACAAATTAATGAATTACCTGTCTTAAACACCTTTATTTCCAACAATAATTCTACAATATTTAATTTCAATTTGGGGAACAGCTAATTTATCAATAATAAATCCTCTCAAGAGACTGCAAAATAAAATAATAAAATGTATATTCAAATTACCATATCTTGAACCTACGTCAAATTTAAATATACCACATAATCTTTTAGATATTCAGTCTATTTTTCAATTGAAAATTGGTTGTTTCATTCATTCTGTTAGAAAAAAACACAAACATTCGAATTTGGAATTCAATCAAATAAATACTATCCATGACTATAATACAAGACAGGCAAAAAACTACTAGTTGAATCATATCGCTCAAAATTTGGGGAGAAATCAATATTTCATTTAGGAGTTAAAATATATAATAATCTTCCAGAGAAACTAAAAATTAATTAGAGAACAAAATTCAAATCGGAATTGAAAAAGTTTCTGCTTTCTTCTTCTAATTGATATTCTGATCTCCATATTTCAATTTTTTGTTTTTCTCAGGCGAACTCCTGTTTTCTTTTGTTAGAAATGCATGGATAGATTGATTTTTAACTGTTCAACTAAACTCGGAAGAATCGCAGGTAGCGATAGCAGGTGTTTGAAAGCGGAAGTGCTTTGTGTCAATATCTTAATTCCCTTTTAAAAAATTGGATGGATTCCAAAAAAAAATCCAGGTAGAAAACGTTACAGCTGAAGGCAATTCTCGCTTCAGTTTTATGGATGATTTGGCTTTTACAAAAACAGAGGTTAGGAACGAACCCACCTGTCGCTTTATATTTTTCTACAAGTTCACCTGGGCTTTTCTTTAGATACAGGGTGTTATCAGTTGGTCTTTTAAAAAAACCTGCTATTGATGGCATTCTAAATTTGAGGGTGAAGAAATACTGTTGAAAACGATCTGCTGTGGTAACAGACTAATTGGCCCAAAATTCCCATTTTAACTGAAAAAAGCTCTCTTTGCTTCGCCTTATGAAAAAGTATGGAACTAACCAATAAAGTATGACATGACATAATTTTATGACACTCAACTGATATTTCCTTATTATCTCTTTCTGCAAAACTAATTGCTGCTAATGCAAATTCAAGAAATTACAGTCAATCCAACAACTAAAGACTAATTTGAATTAAAAATATATTTGACTCTACGTACACGAATTGAAAAAATCGTGAACATAATAAAGACCTATTCAGTCAACAACTTCCAGATTGTTAGTGTTTGGACACTATACAATTACGGGGTTGATAAGTTTTATATTTTTAGATTCACATGAAGACGTAAAATTTTCAAAAAATTTGTAGAATAATGTAACCTACAAAGAGCGAGCATCAATCCTAGTGATACTATGAAAAATTATATAAATGTATATACATTTGAATTACTTTTCACTGATTGTGAAATGTACTCGTAAATGATCATCAATAATCTGTTAACAAACACTCTCAAATTTAGATTGTCTAGAAAGTCTGTCTTTTACAAAAGAACTAACGACTGTAGTGACTTTCCAATTAAAATCGAACATGTTTACGATACAGAAGAAATTAAATTGACATTACAGAATTTGTTATATTTATTACATTATATTTGTTCTGTAATTATCCAAGACCTTTTCTAAACTACATCGATTTGTTGTTTTATATGTTTTCTACATTCCCACTAGTTTCAAAATCGTAAAATATTTCATCGTTATATCTAAGATAGAACATATTAAAGTAAAAAAATTGAGAAATTTCTGAATAGGTTTGTGGGATTGAGAAATTCAGAAAACAAATAATTCACAGAAATATCCAGCCTCGCCTCATGAGTAAAGAAACTATTGATAGTAAAAATGATTCCCAATTACTTTTTTAAAGAAAAAGTTCATTGGGGGCGGTAATAATACTTTGAAATGTGTTTTTTGCCAAACTATTGAATAGAAAACTTTTGAATGGATATTATTGTGGCCACCCAAATTTGTACTTCCTTAGTTTTGCAGTTGTATCCATTATTCAAAATAAAATGAGTTTCTTTCATTCAGTATTTGTGGTGCTCGAATCTCTAGACGAAAGAAGAAAATCATCTACCAATCTAAAAGCAGCGCAGATTTTGACAAAGCGGAATTACTATTGTACGAAGAAGTGACTAGAATGCCACCGTTCAAGCGAAAGACTTTGGTGTTGATTGGAACTCAAGGAGTTGGTAGAAGAACGTTGAAAAACAGGCTGATCAACAGCGATCCAGATAAATTTGGTGGAGTAGTTCCATGTAAGTATAGAACACCCAGAAGCACATATTCTTATGGAAATCTGAACAATAATATGATTTGAAGGAAATTGTGATTTTGTCTTGAAGGGAAACTGACCTAAGTACAATGAGGTACTTAGTAGCTCGTCACACCGTTCTAAAATTTTGACTAAAAGATAATAATATAGAAAAACAATGATTTTAAAATATTTTATCAGATGAAAATTCCTCAGTCTGGCATACTACAAGGCAAAACGATAATAAAGTTTCCATTAAACCAGTTTTTATTTTTGTTAAGAAACAATTGTGTTATGAAATATCTGGAAACACCATCTTGATTTGAAAAATATCAAACCATCTGATATTGTAGATTTTAAGCATTTCATAAACTGAACAAATATCAATTCTTCATTTTTTGGTTTCAAAAATTGAAGTCAAATATCTGATTTTACATTTCAAAGTGAGCTGATGAAAATTTTTGTTTTTCATCTCAAATGGGTACCACTATCATGAAAAATTCCGTTGGTTTATTGCAATTCAATATGTAAAATGTAAATTTGTAGTTTCAAACCAAAAAATTTATTAGATTTCAACACCATACAAACAAAAAATTCAACAATAAATAAATCTTTCACGTATAGTCAGTGGCCATACTTGAAGACTGGCTATAAATCAAATCATCTAAAAGAACAATTCGTTCAGGCCAGTCTCAACACCCTAAACAGTAGGTTAATGGACTGACACCTATCAGAAAATAACTACTCCCCTGGCTAATACAACGAAGAGCGTTGGATTATATCCAAATAAATGAAAAATTTCAAACATAAATTTCATAGATATCAATAATACTCATAGTCATAACATTAGACAAACAAATATCATGACGGAAATATGATGAATTTCACTAGTTCGGATTTCCATTGTTTAATATAAAATGTTATGAAATGCCTGAAACAGCTAAAAAAGAAAAATAAAAATGAATTGCTGAAACAGAAAGTGGGGGAAGTTAGTGAGGAAACAATGCCCAAAGACAGCCCGAAAACAGGGCAACTATGAAGCCGCCAACGTCATCAACATGAGTTCCCGCCCGCTCACGGGAATAGAGGATTCGTTGTTGAGGGAAGGCCTGCATTTTGCCATTGCGCCAACATCTGTGCCCGCTTTGGAGATAATTACGGCAGTGGAATCCACCGGTTCCCATATTGACCAGACCGACACAGTAGAACTCAGATGGAAAATCGAGCTGGATCGAGAACCAGTTCCAACATCTAACATCAGCAGTGAAGAACGTAGAGCTCTGAACGGCCTACGTAGAGACAACACAATCGAAATCCTACCTGCAGTTGAAGGAAACGCTACTGTGGTGATGGATACTGTTCTCTACGAACAGAAGATCGGAGAGGTTCTTCAGAAGGGATGATACTCAATGATCGTACTTGACCCTACTGCATCAATTGAAAGGAAGTTGTACCAGATTTTGAAAAAACACTAAGTCTATTTTTCGGGCAAGGAAAGATTATCGCTAACACCGCACCCCACTTGTATAGATTAACCAAAATCCACAAGAAGGACGTTTCACTAAGACCGATCATCAGCTCCAGAGATTCGGCTACTCAAAATTTGTCTAGATTTTGAATTCCCATAATACAACCATTACAAGAAAAAACATCGCCTTTTGTGAAGAATTGAAGGCATTTTGTCGAACTACTAGGGTCAATTGAAATCAAACTGATCAGCTTTGACGTAGAGAGCCTTTATACCCTCGTTCCGGTTGAAGAAGCACCCCAAATCATACAGAAAAAGCTATCCAAAGACGGGAACCTGAAAGAGAGAACGAATCTACCTATAGAAGTAATTATGGAACCACTAGGATGATGTGTACGAAACTGTTATTTCCAACTGAAGGACGATTTTTTTACACATGATGAGGGACTGCCAATGGGATCGCCACTATCACCAGTCATAGCCAACATATATATAGAATGGTTTGAAGCTCTGGCCATTGAAGAAGCCCAAAAAAAACCTCGGGTCTGTTTGAGATATGTTGACGACACCTTCATAATATGGCACCATGGAAATACTGAACTAGACGCCTTTCTGAAACATATCAACAGCATGAGACCTCTCATCACTCTCACAATAGAGAAGGAAATCCACAACGAACTGCTATTCTTAGACGTTTTGGTGAAGGGGACCTACACTAAATGGGAAACATCTGTATACCGAAAACCCAGTCACACGTGACAGTATCTGAACCACAAATCCAACCACCGTCAATCAACTGAAAGAGGAATCATCAAAACTCTATTAGACCGTGCTTTCGAGCTCTGTAATACGAAAGAAGGCCTCGAGAAGGAATTGGCAATCATCAAAAATGATCTTCAACGAAATGGCTACTCCAAAGCGATGGTAAAAGAGACTCTGGCTAAAAGACAGCAGGAGCCTCGCGAGAAAGAAACCAGTGCTTGCATTTCCCTACATCAGACGATTATCGGAGAGGATAAGAAGAATTGGTTCCAAGTATAACATCAGAACCTGCTTCAGATCTGGTAACACTATCCGTAGCAGCCTCACAAAAACCAGGCCACCAAACGCGGACTGCGATTCCAAGAATTGCATTTACCGAATACCCTGTGAGCGGAAAATCCTATATAGGTGAAACAAAGAGGCCATTAAGTGTTCACATTGCCGAGCACAAGAAACACACCCAGCGAGAGGAAACCAGCAAATCAGGAATAGCAGACCATGTTTGGACCCATCAACAAAACATCGAGTTATTGAAAAAAATAGGGAACGCCCTGTATTAGATTACCATGGATGGTGTTATCAATTTTCTTCAAGTAACGGATCAGAGCATTCAAAATTAGTTTCCACCTAAGCTCAGTTGAAATTATATTTGTCCATATGTAGGTAAATTGCCATATGATTCAGATTTCCACTACATAAGTCAATAATTACTTGTAATTCATTCAGTATAAAAACGCCTGAGGAAGCGCTGTAGTATACCGAAACACGTATTGCAGTGGAAATCTCAAATTGAATACGTTATGTTTTTTCACCAAGTAACAGTCAATTTCATCTCTTACATACAGTTTTGAAAAAGATAGAGAAGGAATTTCCACTTCAAGTGAAACAATTTCCTAGTACGACTTATCAATTTCAATACCCTGTACGTTGCTAATTCTCGTATTATGGATATCGCTAGCTAAAACCCAGCAATAAGTTAATTTATTTGTCGCAGATAAAAAAAATCAACTTGAACAATTGTCCTCTCCCCTCCACTAAAGATAAAAAAATATTAAAATTAATATTGACAATTACTAGTATCGTTTGGTGTTTAAGTCGTGCTGTGGAAACCATTAGCAGTTATCAAAAGAGTATCAGTAGGTTTCAACTTACTGAAAAACACTTGGTCATGGGTGAGTATATTTCATTTTCGTTCGTCTACAAAAACATATATTTCAATGTGAATTTTCGAGATTTCCATTAACCAAAAAACAACTTGGTATTATTTTCTACTGTGATGAATGTTTATAGCTTAAAAGATTAAAAAATACCTTGAGACTCAGTACATTTTCGCAAGAAAATTTATTATTGAATTTTTCACCACTTTTCCATTCTCATCATTCGCAGATATAGTCTAATCAACAAGTTCAAAAACATGAAAAATAGATATAAAGGTCCTAAAAATATGAGCGATAGTTCATTCAATTCGGAATCACTTTTAGAAAGACGTTTTTGAAGGATTTTGATGCAGGTAAAAAATTTCAATTGTATTACCAAAATAAAATTTAAAAAAATGATATTTAGGTTTTCGTCCACAGTAAAAATGGGGTAGTCCATCGCGAGTGGCGGGCAGTGTATATCACTTTGGCC
>WOGJ01129344.1:0-11092 GCA_015342185.1 Leptinotarsa juncta | reverse complement strand
TCACGTTCTGCTGACTCTGCTGACTCAAAGTCTTGGAAGTCGTTATCTTGGTAATCTGATACCGGTGAGATCGTCCTACTCACGATATAACATATGTGTTGAATCTATTGAAATATATTTTTCTGTTAACTAGCTCTCGCCCCCTATGAATGACAGTCCTCGAAAGTCGAAACTTGCTCGAGCTGAGGATAAACGACGTCTTAACTGTCAACGTGCGATTACTGTACAACTAGTAAGACATGACTGTTTTCAGAATCTAAATTTTGGAATCTATTTTTCTCCATTCAAAGTAGCATCACAATACGAATAATTGTATTGTATCCAAAAAAATTTGTTAGGTATCTTTATCAGAGACATGCTTTATTCAAACTTCATCGACAAAATTACATACGTTTCACAAAATACTTCTGTCACAACTCATGCTACAATTGCATGTGGCAAGATAAGGTTGAAATTTGGTACTAATATGTTGATTTTGAACTAGGTGCTAATAAATTCGATTTTGTTTTCATTATTTTCCTCCTTCTCGCAATCTCGTATTTCAACTTCTTTCGAATCTTATTTCTAGAGCATAAAATGCCCTTCTATCTGAATATCACCCTTCCCGTCACTTCTCCCTGGAACATAAACCATTCTTATCATATCATTCAATACACACATACATAAAAAGATCATAGCACAGCACAAAAAGATCACATAATTCATTCACTCGATACAAACTCTAACATTTGATAAATTATTGAGAAAATTCGATTTTCTAGAAAAATGTGGCAAATAAGAAATGGAATGAAAAATCATAGAAATTGTAGAGAATAAATATCTAAGCGTGAACAAAAAATACAAAAAATAATATGAATTTAGAAAATAGAAATTATAATAAAAAACTGTTAATCATAATGATGGTGATAATGCTGTGAAAGGGGTAAAGATCGGCGATGCAGAATTTTGAGGTGAGGGTTCCATTATTTGGTTTTTATATTATGAAAGTCATCGGGTTCTCTTCAATGAGTTACTTGAGGGCCGGTTTGAATTCACTTAATTTTTTAATTTTTTTCAGGTGTGTTGGAAGAAGGTTGTATAGTTTGGGTCCACAATAGAAAACAAATCTTGGTATATGACTTTTTTTAAAGAGCGGAATTTTAATATGCAAGTTTTCGAGGGATAAAACAAAATTTGTGAATTTTAAAGAACATTCATATCAAACAGTGGTAGCTATATAAGGATCTATTTTTCAGTATTTCAGTTTCCCTGTATAGCCGTTCCATTGGGAAACGTCGAGCTCTTTCAAATGTTATTTTTATCAACGAATTTTGGGTTGTTTATAGGCAATTGATGGCATTATTGAATGCTCCTCTCCACACAAGAATACAATACCTGAGAATAGATTCTGCCAGGGAATTATATAAAAATTAATATATTTTTTCGAGAGACTATTACCCTAAGGGTGTAGAATTATAACTTGGGAAATGTGTTCTTTCTACCTCAGATCAGTAACTACGCCCAGATATTTTATGGACGTTGCTTTCTTTATTTTTCGGCAGTTGCATGTCATATTCTTAGTGCAGGTGTGCATGTGTATTATGAGTTTGTTGATAGGGGGTTGGTCGTCAGAGTTTAATGAAAAGCACATACATTTTGTCTATTTTACATCATTACTCAGTAGGTTATCGCTAATCCAGATTTTTAATATATGTAGGTCTTCCTCAGCTCGATTGAATATATTGTGCCAACTGTCGTCTCTTAATATTAGCGTTGCGTCATCAGCGTAGCAATGATATGGCTATTGAAATTTTATATTTGGGATATAGCGTTAATGTATACAAGCAACAAAATTGGCACCAGAACTGTTCCCTGTGAAATACCAATAGATATATTTAATATAATAGTTTCTATATGATTTTTATTCGATTCGGCAGCAAATGTATTCAACCAATCTTTTGTAGGTGTAGGAGAGTCTCTTGCAAAACAAATTACGATACCAAAAATAAAAAAAAATAGAAAAAATAATCTGCAACTACATTCATTTCTCGCCAACTACTAAGTGTGATATATAGCTACTGATAAGTAAACTTTAGAGTGGAAAAGCTCGTGGTTAGGATAGAATAACTGCGGAGTTTCTGGTATATTCACCACTTGTCCATCTGATGAATTGCTTTCAGGAAACTAGACATACTACATGAGAAAATATCCAAAATAATGTTCAAAATACCTTTTACTTACACTACTACAGAATTATTCTGTATTAGAAAATTTCATGTATATAGTATCATCGCATATCCATACAAAATTAGGCACACACTACCAATAATTGATCATAACTCTGACACAAGAACAAAATTTAACGAATATGTCAAAACAAACAAAATCAAAAAGTTACTGGGCCAGAGATGTATCACACATATAACTCTCAAAATTTTCAACTATCTACCAGAGATGAACAAAATATATTTTCACCCGTAAATTCATAAATTCACCCGTAAATTTTTTGAACTCAGTCAAGGGTAAGTGGAATTTTGAAAGAAAATCAGAATATATTCCTCGAATAGTGGAATCTACTGATAAAACAGAAATTAGTACTCAACTAGAGGTAGGTGTGAATATTCAGAACAAAAATTTGACTAAATCAACAGCAGAATATATTTCTAGTTAAAACAAATATCAAAACTGAGTTTGATTGGAAAATTATTTTCATTTCGTCCAGTATATCCCCAATTAAAATTGAGAGGAAACCTTGGAGTATCTACTTTATTCATAGGAAAATTACAGATAGTTTCATTTGGAGAAATTCAATTAATAGTTCCTGAAATAGATGGAACTCGATTTTTTGCTATCGAGGACTCCTCACATTATTTCCACAAGTTGAGAAACGAAGACTCTAAAAATGATCACAGTGATCCTGACTAATCAGTTCTGGTTCTTTTAAACGTGCAAGGCGTGATTATCAAATATTAGTCTACGAAAAAGTTTTTTCGAAATGAGTTGGTAATTTCCTAGAGATTATTAAAAATCAGAAGCTCTCATAAAGATAGAAAAACTTAGAATGAATTAATGTGTGTTCATATTTAAGTTGGGTACGCTAATAAGGGAGCTCCAAATCTGTTAATGACTTTTATATTGAATATTCTATCAAGCGTATCAACGTTATGAAAAGTAACGGTTCCCAAGGCATGTCAACATGAATGAAAATGAACAACTTGCGAGTGACACGTTTCCATTTCAAATAAAGCTACATTCAGCTCATTTGTCTTCTCCACTTTATTATCTCGTCTACTATCCGTATATTCATGAGTTCTGAAATCAAGAGGGCAAATTGTTGCACCAGTCATTTGAATTACAAATATTCTCCACAAACCGTTTTCCTTGAACTAGATTTGCGTGCTGGACACTTCTTGTAACACTAATATCCATAACAAGATTATTTAAATTCGCCCTACAATTCGTCCGATAAGAGGTTTCCCAGACGGCTTTCTATTAGAACCTATCAGTAATAGGAAAAGTCACGGAAGTTCCCGGTATGATGTACTCATATCGCACTTGACTGAATATTTTTTTTGTTGAGAAGATAGTCGCGTCCACCTGTGATTAGCGACGGATCAGTACAATACTTACAATGATAAAGACTAAAACAATAATTGTGTACACATATTTGAGTTTTATCCAATACGTGTATCAATTTGAGGTAACTAATTTTGTTTCAGATGTGATGCAATTCCAATTGCGAATTTACCTTCTCTCGATTCCACAAACACAACAATTTCTTTTGAAAAATAATTTCGAATCTCTCATTACACTACGAGATAATACGTTACTCTACAATATCTGGTTATATATTTGGTTGGTTTCTAAGAAGGTGTTGTTAGCTGCGGGTTTCATGGAATTAGCAGGGCCTGTTGTGATAGCAAACGTGACGATTCGTCCATTGAAGATGATGCAGTAGCATCAGCTTCTTTCTTGAGTGATTTTGGCTTGAATAATTGTAGCTTGAGTGATTGTGACTCGAGTATTTTTCATTGGGTTAGGCATTGAAAGGTAATATAACCATATTTTTCGCAATTATAACAAGCCATACTGTTTTGGGACAGAACAATTCTGTAACTAGTATCTTCAAAGTCTATAGTAAACGATTCTGGTAGGAAAATGAATGTGGGCTAATATATACCTGCTTTCACAAGGATTTATACCCAATTACTGTAATTCTGTCGATAGAAGTGCGTGTGGTATAGTTGGACATACATTTGATAGTACAAGATAGTGCGAGTGGTATCAGCAGTGCGGCACGAGCAGAGTCCAAGAAACAAGATTCGGCCCTGGCGCACTACCAAGCTCGATATTCAGATTTTTATCAGCCAGCAAAGCTTGAATGTTTCTTACAATATATTCCACGATAAGCAATTGATAACAATTAGAAAGTATTGATATCTAATTTATTCACTTACGGCATAGAAATATTGACCATGCTTCGAATCACTCACAAGAAAAGAAAATAAAACAATTGCTGTTTTTCAACCTGAATAGGCGATATAGCTGAAGACCTAAATGAACACTGCCTCCTTATGTTCAATCAGGGTCGAACTGTGAATGAATATTGTGAAAGTCAAAATTGGTACATATGTAGAAGAAAATGCTACGGGCAATATACAAGCGATAGACGTGAAATTGCTGGAAAAAAGAACTCTCCAGAATTGATTTTTTATATTACTACAGAAATGATGGAGACGAATTTGTGCCAGTATATGTAAGAAATGTTCTATAAAAAGATATGACTAGGAAAATAGAATATAAATGAATAGTAGAGAATTTTCAAGTATAAGAAGTGAGTGGAAATGCTTAAATTTTTGTTGGAGGTCTACATCATCTACAATGGTATGGTCGATGACGATGACGTGGTTGACGTGAATAATAGGAGTACCATCGGAGCAGCTTCCGAAACAAACACCAAAGGTTGCAGATAAAGCAATGCCTGCTTTTCGGCAACCTCATCGTATACCACACTCAGTGATGCATCGGCAGAATAGCGTATATAGAATGTTGTCTAGTGCTAGGTGGTAGGCCATGTTGCATCTGGAAAAAAGTATTCTGATCACTATGACTTCGTGTTTCAAATGATGGGTAGAATTTATTTTTCATTTAAGAAGTACTGTCTAGCGATTACACTGATAAAGAAAGGATTGATCAAGACGAACTTCGGATATACTGGAGATCACGAGAAGGCTCCTGATGCTCCTGATGGCAAGATTTGTTTGGCCCTGAAGCACTCGTGAAATTTTCAAGAATAGTCCCCCGAGCTTCTACAATCTCTAACTGTGATAATGAAAAATTCATTCTATGATAGTGAAGTTCACAATGAACAGATTTACCATTCCATTTCTACTTTTTCCTCAAACTATAGGGATGACTACGCATCCAGAAAACTATGAAGAAGGGGGATTTTTTCAGCAGAGGAGAGGTGTTGAAGGCTGCGAACAGTGAACTATTTGGTGGCCAAATTCTGATGGCCTGGCGACATGGAGAACTTTTTTCGGTAGTTTGATGGCGTCAATTCAAAAACTATCAAATCGTCCCCTACTCTGCTCGTTTCATGTTCATTACATTACCGTAATATTAATGTCTTCAGATACAGGTAATAAACTACTTTTCAATAGTGGAGCGTGGTTTGCGTGCTATTGACCATTGAACTGTTTCATATCACCAAACTTCTTTTCAACAAAACTATGCATAGTGTTGAACCCAATTTTGAAGGCTTCTTGGTGCTCTTGTCCTGTCTAGCATTAGGTTGATGACCTATTCGTTTTGTTAAAATTCATGTCGAATAAAAAATAGAGAAAATGACATTTGTCTAATTTCCACTGATATTTTCATTTGTTACGACTGGTTTCGATTTATTATTCCATTATCAGGTGAACTGAAGCATTTTGACAAACAAATTCTTGAATATGCAATAATGAAGTCAATGCAATTTAGGTAGGTTGATGAAACCAGTGCCTGAAATAACAAAATTGTTACCTAAATCATGAATACCTTTTCTGAGATACCAAAACGATAATCATTTAACTTCCATAACGTATCAAAATTACTGAGTATTGACCCAAACACCCTACTTGTGGATTGCTCCAAATATCAATGCATCATAAACTAGATGCCAAAATTTGGCATTTGTTATTTGGAGCAATACACAGATAATGTGTTTGGATCAATACTCAGTAATTTTGATATTTTATGGAAGTTAAATAATAATTTCTTTGTTATTTCAGATAAGCTATTGATAATTCAGATAACGATTTTTTAATTCCAAGTACAGGTTTAATTGATGTACCTAAATGACAGTGACTATATTACTGTATGTTCAAGCATTTTCTGTCAAACTGCGTCAGTTTACTAGAGAATGGCTCAGTAAACTAAAACAGGTCGTAACAAATGAAAATTTCGGAATAAATTAGACAAAAGTTATTTTCTGTATCCTATTTTCAATATGACCACAAGATAAATCATTGGATTATTATTAATATCTGACCTGTATATATTCCAATTGTCATCAAAACTTGTTTCCTTATCGTATGCTGAGTGGTGTATTCATAAGGTTTTTTATGAAATACTATTTTGAGTCTTGAAAGAGGAAAATTATACTTGATTAGGTAGATTTCAAATAATTGAAAATAAGTTATTCAGAAAAAATCACTATTGGTAATTCATTTATTAGTAGTACTATTAACAGTAGTAGTACATACAACAATATAAATGCACGTATTTGCCGATTATCCAGTAACTTTCAATTATTAACAGGAGATTAATCTATCCGCTGTAAGGAAGTATACTTGAACTATAACTTAACGTTATAAATGGACCGTAGAAGATTAGTATTCACGTTGAAGATATAAACTTGATCTGTTCTTTGCGAAGTTACATCGGCGAAGTAGTATTTTCATTTGATATTTATCTCGAGGATTACTGTAGATTTTACTCTTTAGAAAGTTTTATATTTTGTATATCTCATTGCAGAAGTATAATTTCAGTTGGATAGTTATGACAAATTTGTTTTTTTTTGCCGTTATCTAATTCAATTTCAAATATATCTTACCCATAAATCATGAACGTCGATATTTTCACCCTTTTTTATATGATATTGAGTTAACAACAAAATCATTAAAAATATTCCCGTGAAAACTCATGTGGACTGTGTATTCACTGATTTTGCTGAAGCCTTTGATAAGTGGATTATGGCAAATTATTGGCAAAGTTACAACGCTTGCAACTATCCAGTTACCTATTTGTACCATATCTGAAGACAATACAGCATGTCATCAACGGAGAAAGAAGTTTCTGAACTATTTAGTTCGGGATCAGGGGTGCTTTAATGTTTGAACATAAGCCCGTTATATATTTTATCGATAATCTTTCCAAAGAACTATCATCTGACTTCTAATTATACAGGGTGATGATTTCACAACTTTCCACCCTTGATATCCTCCTTTCAGTAAACAATATGAGGAATCGGAAAAATAGGTCAATTTTGTTATCAAGGGGACACTTCCAAAGACTTTTTGAAGCCCTCGTGGTAGAAGTGGTAGCTGTTACCCTTATAATTTTAAAAGGGAAGAGGGTCAAGTGACACATTATTTTGATTGAAGTTCAATTCTGCTTTCAATGGGTCCCTGCCTTATTATGTTTTGATGAGCATTTTTCGAATTATAGCATTCTAAACTTACATATATAAATATAATTTGCCTATTCTAAGATGCATTACTGACTCCTTCTAATAAAAATTGAATGACAGGAATAAATGTATTGGTTATTATCCTTTCACGAAATAAAATTTAATTCAGGAGAAAGACATTTCAAACATAACCTCTGAACAGTAATGAAGTCTGCTTTCGAACTCCCCTCCAACATTACGGAAAACTTCACTAGAAATTGACTGGCATACTGTTGTAATTCGTCTTTATAGTTCTTCAATATCAAAAGGTTGCAATTGTTAAAAAACCGTTTCAAGATGCCCCCAAAGTAAAAAATTTAAAGGTGTTGAATCAAGTGATTTCAAAAGCCATTCAACTGCTTTCTTCTCCTAATACATCTATTCGGAAACCTCTCGTTCAACTACTGTCGGACGGGAAAAAAATAATTTGGTAGAGCACCGTCCTGGAAATGTAACAGATCCTTCTGCAAAAGTTCATTACCTCCTGAATCCATTTGAGTTTCTAGCTCGTGAGTTTTAAACGGATCGATACTCTCTAAATATTCAATCCGCTCCCCTGAATGACATCCAATTTGCTGAATATAATACAAAAAACAATACACTAATCTATTGTTAACTCAATCTACTATTTACTCAAAGATAAAACATAATAAAATAATAGAATGGATTAATTTCTCGCTAGTCAAGTCTGTTAAGAGAAAAAATTAAAAAAAAATCGTAACAACGATTTGAAAAAAAAATATTTGACTGCAAAAATGCAAAAGAAAAATTAATAAAGAAAGACAAAATAAATTATTATAATGAAGAGGTGGAGAAAGAAAAAATTCGTCATTGAAGTTATGGGAACTAGTTAATAACGTTGTTATAAGGTTGTTTTTAGAACTGAAAAAGGTAAGATTCAAAGTATCAAAAAAGAAAACCATTTAATCAGTGATGCAAATGGCAAATATATTCATGAAATATTTTGTCTATGTTGGTGAAAATTCAACCAATAAAGTAAATAGACCCAATAATTATAGAGAAGATAGGACTGAGTTGCCACTCGTTGTTTTTGTATCCAGCAACTGAAGGTGTGGTAAAAAATATTATTAAATATGACCTGAAACCCAAGAAAGCCCCAGGTTATGATAAGATTAGTGCTAAAACGCTGACAATAATAGTGGATTATATAAGTCTTTCCCTTACTGTGATAATCAACAACTCACTTGACACAGGACAATTTCCAATGGCTTTCAGAAAAAGTATTATAATACCAAATTTCAAAGCTAGGGATAGAAATGATGTGGCAACTCATAGACCAATATCACTCATAACAAACCTGGCTGAAGTATTGGAAAAGATTGTGAAATTCCTGGCAAAATATCATTTACTTTTAAACTCTCAATTCGGTTTTAGAAACCACAAGTCAACTCAAGAAGCAACACATTCATTAGGAAACAGTATTTACGAATGCATAGATGGAAGGGAACCAGTAATCGGTATTTTTGTAGACTTGGCAAAGGCTTTCGACACCATTTACCATTCCATACTCCTGGAAACATGGACATGGGAATAAAAGGTACAGCACATAGTTTTTTCGAAAGTTATTTGAAAAACCGAAAACAACAGGTGAAAATAACTGATAAAATCAGTGAAACAAAGAAACTAACATGTGGTGTGCCACAAGGGACGGTGTTGGGTCCTTTGTTATTCACAATTTATATGAATAACATATTTATATTGCTTGGGTTAGGTTAGGTCCAAAGTGAGTGGGTCTATTCGACCCTCCACCCCAACCCGCAAGGGTTTATTGTGGCTCACACCTATTTACACTCGGTGGAATTAATCCAGCTTCTTACCGGAGCCGATTAGTTTGTATGGTGGGGTCAGGTTACATGGTAAGAGTATGACTTTGCCGAACTCTAAAGACCTGATTAGGTCCCCAGCGGAGCAGGCACAAAAAATATACTTTGTTAATGAGATAGTCGGATAGTCAAGTTGCAAGATTCTCACCTTGATACCCACGACAATCTTTCCATATGAGGGATTTTGCACGTCAACTACAGCTGATGATGCCTCAAATTCAGTTCTGCAGGGCTTTTTCGCCTCTGGTTTTGGTGAATCATCACTCAAGCGCAAACGTTTGCCAACCTTATCCTGGGGCTTTTTTCCTCCCCCTTGAAACAGATTCTGCGAACTCCACAGCTTTCGCTCCTGAACTAAATTTACAGGTAGGTCAGCTGGAGTCGTAAACTCGACATCCATCTCCTCTGTAGACTCGCTTCCGAACAAAACTCACGGGGAGGTCCGCTGGAGTCGTAAACTCGACATCCATCTCCTCTGTAGACTCGCTTCTGAATTAAATTTACAGGGAGGTCAGTTGCAGTCGTAAGCTCGACATCCATCTCCTCGGTAGACTCAGCGTCAGAAATAATTTTCAAGTTTACTCTGTTCATAAAAGTCCCACGAGTAGGTCAACCAGAGCAGAGCCCCGCATTACCGTGACACGGCGATGCTACGACGAGAGCGGGGCTACGTTAAAGCAAGCATCCGATGTCCGGTTTGCTCAACCCCCATATCCAAAGCCAATGCACTCGCCGAAAACAGCATGCACAGTGGTTCAGGCAGTGAAAGATGAAAAAAGACAGGCAATCCGCATATTTCTATTGGAGACATAAGGTCGAATCATCAGCTTCGCCGATGATACTGTGGTAATCTATAAAGACACAAACTGGTACAATTTGAAAATCGAAATTGAACGGGATTTTACCAAAATTAACTATTATTAGGGACTATAGACTATTATCAGCAAATTTCAACAAAATGGTTCACTTACGATTCGGTAGCCTTGAGACGTCTCTTCCAAACTATGATATAACCATACAATATCCATTTGCTATAAGATCAGCCAATGAAATTAAATATTTGGGAATAATGTAGGATTAATAATTAATTAATGGGATTGAAAAATGTTTCAATTCTTGAATAAAAAAGGAAGAGTAATATTTTATCACAGTTTGGTGGAATCAATTCTGAGCTACGGAATCATAGGTTGGGGAGGTGTTTCGAGAGCACACTATAGTGCAATACAGACCTTGCAAAATAAATTGTTGAAATAACTACTGAATAACAACCATAGGTATTCCACCGAACAACTTTTTATCGAAGCGAAAGTATAAGATACTTGACAGATGTATTATATGTGAGTCAATATAAGACAACACTCAAATAGAGGTGCATTACAACGTTGCACACATGTCTATGAAACCAGAAATAAACAAAAGTATGTTACACCAATTATGAACAAATGTAGCGGATAGTACAAATTGTTACCATTCATTTAAAGTAGAACTCATGTGAAAGATATCTGATTTTTATTCCACAACAAATGTTTGAAATACAAACTGAATAGTGAAAAGTATC
>WOGJ01129324.1:0-19563 GCA_015342185.1 Leptinotarsa juncta | reverse complement strand
AGCCGCACAGATGCAGAAGGCTGTCATTCTTGGCTCACTGCGCTTGCTCAGGGCACATGATTCTCGGACTCAATGATCACTTACCGCACGGCGTGGGGAGTGGTCGTTAGTTGATAATGCTAGCGCGCCCTCCTGAATGTATCGGGGCTTCGAGGAATAGGGCCTGTCCAGCGCATACTACGGTAAAAAATAATGATACCATAACATAAAATATTCTTCAGATCACATAACGAGGTAAATAAATTGATTATGCTAGGTCTTAAAACCAATTCTTCCACATAAACTACAACGAAAATAAATAAACATTCTAGCTATAGTTACACCAGGATGAAATACACTAAATATAGTTGAAGAAATATTCTACAAAAAAAATTATTGTTTCATTGCTTCTCAAACAAATGTTTGTTGGCATTTTTTTGAAAGTGTGAATTGATGTAGAGAAATCGGGAACATCCAGGAGATTGCCGTAAAGAGATATCTGGTAGGTGAATGATCTTTTATAAATTTCATTATTGTGTGCAGAAATATGGATTATATTTTTTCTCCGAAGATTGACGTTATGCACATCTGTCCTATATATAACTATTCAAGTTAAATATTTAGTATTCAGTAAAAAGTGAGAGCGTGTAATTTCCGATTGTTATACTCGTACATACTCAACCAACCCGCGTCTTTCAGCTCATGGGAAATTCTCTCTCTCCTCCTAATGTGATACATCATTCGAAGACAACAATTTTGAACTTTTTGGATTCGATGTATGTCACTACAATCTATTCATGAACCATACACAATGTCACAGTGATTGAAATGGAACAATATCATAGTTTCGCGCAACATTTTCTTCACTTCCAAACTTAAATACATTCTCTGCTGATATACCAACTTCAACGATGCGTAGGCCTTTCGAGCCTGAATGTGCTTTAAAACGTAATTTGGAATCTATGAGTAAACCTAAATTTTTGCAGCAAATCAGCCCCTAAGATTATCTGCATTTCACTTAAAGCTTCATGTTTCTGAGTATCGCTACCGAATAATACACCAGAAGATTTATCACAATTTATAGATGAAAGATGATCATTAGAAAGATTAAGAAGAATTTCTAAATCTAAATGCATAATAAATTTGAGTGTCATCGGCAAACATGTGTTAATTGCAATATGTCAGATGATTATGAAAATTGGAGGTATACAATGTATATAAAAGTGGTCCCAATACACTACCCTGTGGAACACCTGGATGAACCACTTTGCTATTTGATATTTCGTTTTTTAGTTTAACGCACTGAGTTCGGTTTGATAAATATGAATTAAGAAAAGAACAAGCAGAAGTAGTCAAACCAATAAAATGTAAAATTGCAGTTAATATTTGATGATTCAACGTGTCAAATGTCCTAGAATAGTCAATCGATATCAAAACACTCACCTCATCTGTTATAGTTGCTAAAGCTGTTTGAACAGCTGTAACGAGATCTGAAACCAGATTAATTTGGTGGTAATATTTTTGTGATTTTTATATACTTCCTCATCTGGTTTTCAATTATTTTTTCCAATACCTTGGACAAGACGGGTAATATACTTATACTCCTCAAGTGTAACAATTATGTGGTTTGGGTATATTCACTATGAAAGGTGTTTCACTTCACAATAGCTCCTTTGAGCAGAAATAATATTCGCTACATGCGTAATATACGCTACATGCTTATCAAGGTACTATTTGAAAAGCGTAGCGATGAAGTCGGTTCTCAGTATGTAGGTAATGATCTATATTATATGTAAAAACTAGAATAATTTTCAAATCATTGCATCGAGTCCCTACTACATACCACACAACCTGATCTGAATTGAAATATTTTTGCAGTAATAAATAAAACAAATATTCAATAAATTAAATAATTTTATTAAATTATGTTTCGAACAAGCATTAAGATATCATTATTTACAGTATAGTGCTTTGGAATCATGACGAAAATACATTTTCAAACTATGTACATACTATTTACAAATTATTACGACTTAATTAAGATATAGGAATCAGAATCTCAAAAATTGGGTGATATCAGACTCAAACGTTTTACCATAGACAAAGTCGATAACATTGATACATATCTGACATCTATGCATTATATCCTTAAAATCTATGAAATCGTTGTAAAAGAAATATTCACTAGAAGTTTCAAAATTCAACAATATGTTACCCAATTCACAACCTTATGAAAACAATATCATCATTAAAAATATGAGCTAGATAAAAAGTATTGTGGAAAAATATCGATATTATTGCAAACTGTCAATTATTAACGATGTCTTCAAACCACTTTTCTTCATTTCAACAATGATGATGTCCATATTTTTCAGTACAATTTTGTTATTTTCGATAGTGGTAGAAGTATATCCAACTACTGTTGATCATTGAAATGAAATACTGTTATTTTAATTTCTGCAAAGGGATCCATATCAATAGAAAATCGAAAAAGTGATAAATTATTACATCATATAAAATGCCAAATTTCAATATTCATGTACCGAAAAAGTCATAGTTCTGTTGATCCTTAATATTTCAATTTATATAATTGTTTATTCTTAATCTATTTTTAGTTGGAATTCCTACAAAAAATCATCATAAAAAGGCAACATTTCAATAGTTCATCCACTCACAAGTGTATGCTTTTTTCTTCGCTAAAAGAGTTACAAAACAGAAGACAATAAGAATGAAGCAAAATTTTGCTAGTATTATTGTTGATATCATCAACATAATGAATGTATATGAAGATCAAAAATTCGAAAGTATTTTTGGGATCTGAATATTTCAAAAAATATTCAAATGCTGTTTAAAGTAACTTCCAGAAAAGACAAACAAACTTGATTACTTCACTTGTTCCAGCTTGAAGTAATCGAAGGCGTCAACCAGTACGCGACTTTGTATAAGCAGGGAAACGAATGAAAGTAATTATTCTGAGGCCAATCTTTGTGTTAATTGAATACCTACTAACTTGTACCTCATAGATCAATGGTAGGACCTAGCCGTCCCTCAGTGAGCAACAATTTAAAGAAGATATTTGAAGTTGTGCATGAGTAAAATGATTAGAAACGATGATTGTGGAGATGAATGGTTTTGATTAAATTTTTCTTAGTTGCACGTAGTTAACGATCTCAATGTTGGAAGCCCATTCCATTGTGACAAAAACAGGTGACTAAACTGAAGAAGGCCAATGTTTCTGATTAATTGCCGAATTGTCTGAGAGACAGATTTCTTCTAGTAAAGAGAAAATTAAAGAAAAATGTTGGAAAATGGAAAACTGGTTGTTTTAGGTTGGTGGTTGTTTTCTTAGTAAATCTGCCAAAATTATCTATGGATGGTCCACCCGTGTTCATCGAAAAAATGAAACTAATTGAGGTACTGACGCTTTCTCAAATAAAAAATTATGGTTTAAGATTTCATTCACTCAAATAAATACATAGGAAAAATAACTTCAGTTACCCTGTTAATTTACTTTCTTTCACATAAACTAGTCTTTGATTCTGGAAAAAAATCGTTAAGGAAAAAAATCTTCTAGAAAGTATTTAATGAACGAATAATATCTACTGACGTCATCTGTTTTGCTGATCAAAAAATGATTGCGATTCAATATCGCTAAGTGTTGACAGTAAATTATATTCAGGTGATTACATCAACAAATATAACTTATATGAATAGTTATGAAAAAAATGGACATCAATCACTATAAGAATTTCATTTTGAATATCATCAGGATGTATAATATCTCTCAACAAACTTAAGTGAACAAAACCCGTATTTTACACATTTCACCTATCTATACTATCATATAAAATGGTAAACTTATTCACATTTTTACACCTATTGTAATAAGCTCATCAAGCGAAAATATGTCCAAAAACATTGATATATCAAGACTAATATGAAATTTGGTAGTAGTCCGTTAGTACTGGTAGGAATCTTTTCGAAGAATTGTATGGAATTATTTGTTGTATTTGAAAAAATGTTTGTTACTGTTACTGTTGTCAATTCTTTGGAATGTAGTACATTTCAAAAATTCGTCAAATCCCAGCTTTTCATCGATTCAGGAGAAAATTGAACTTTATGAAAAATCAGAGCCTAACTGACGACAGGTGGTAAACCAGAACTACATTTTTTTGAAACGTACTATACCTGCCAGTACTTTCAAGCTACCGGGATAATAAATACGAGATTCGTTATAAATAGTCAGCCATTTCTCCATAAATAATTAACAATCTGTTAAACAAACCGCTTTCAGTCCGGTGGAATAAATTAGACTTATTCACGAAAATATCACAATCACAGCTCCCTTAGTAAAATAGGGATGACGGGCCCTCTGCTATTCTCCGGTTGCAGTGAATTCGCCTCGATTTTTTGTTACTTCGTGGCAAACTGTAAAAAAAAAGAAAAGTATGTTAAAAACTGAGTTTTATTTATGGAACATATAACAGGCAGAATAATGCATCTAAGTACATATTTGTTTCGGTGACAGAGAATTGTTGGAAGATCTTATTGTAGTTAATAGTCAGTTCCTCAGAAAGAATTCTGCAATGAAAAATCATCAATTTGCTGAGTAATCTGAGAGAATTTGAGCATTTTGGACGAAGAATTCAATCCACATTGTGTATATAAAGAGAGTGTATAAAAAGAAGTATTAATATATTCTCCAGCTGTATTACTAAATGTGATGAATAAATAAATAGAAACACACTTTCTGAGTTGTTACTAAAAAAATTTCGCATCTCTTCAGATAATGAAGAAATTCAGTTCAATTAATAGCGAAATATACATATAATTTTATTGTTTGGCAACTTCTAGGAAGCATATTCCTTTTACACCACCACTTGTTCATTATACATTTAAATTTAACAAAAATGGTATATTTTTAAAATAGGTTACTGTTTGAGAAAGAAAACTTCTAATTTCCAAAGATGGAAAAGTAGAAAACTAAAACCTTTCATTCCCAAACATTTATAATACTTCTCAAACATGAACTGACACCACGATTTGAATGAATTTTATATCAACTTTGAATATTTTTCGTAGACATTAGAATTTATCATCAATATGAGTGTATCACTTTGATCTTGCTGGACATTATTTTTATACTATATTTTCATTTCATGAAATAGGATATGATACAATATTTTTTCATATGTATCAAGTGGAAACAATTCTTTTTGGATGTTCCGAAGTTAATATGAACTGAAAAACATTTTGTAGGCAAACAGTTCATGAAATTCAATCAGAAATTTCCAAGTTTTTTGTCTTCAGTTACTACTGCAACTGTTAAAAATTGTAATGGGATTATCTCATCAGGTCACATCACTACACTTCATTTTTCAATTTCAAAATTCACAACGTTCAGGAACGCATGTTAATTCAATGAAAGTTGCTTCTACTACTACAAAATGAACAAAAAATATATAACAAATATTGAATATATTTTCATATTTCTGAAATATTTTTGCGAGGTGAATGATTAGTTGAATGAAATTGCTGAAAATCAGAATATCTATAACTGAATTTAACAATCCTCTCAATCAATAATTTCGAATACTCTTGGGAATAGTAGATTGAATCAAGTCCATTGAATCAGTTAATTATGGTATTTAGTAATTGAGAAGTGAAATTGACAAAGGCTAAATGATGCCAGAATTTTGGTATTAGTTAATGGAAAATGTCAATAATCCACTTGATCAACGTGTATTTCATAGGAAGTATATAACATTCAAAGTTATCAAATAATTGTAACAAATAGTTCAATGGACAGGTCTCTCCGATGGTAATAATATAGTATATTATTGAATATATAACTTCACAGCAGTTGTTGCTAAACTATTAAATTTGTTCAGCTTTCAGCACCTTCGGGTTACACAGAAGTATATAATGTGATAAAAAAAGATTCAAACTTCAGTAGACACTCCACATGTTGTGAAAACATTTCATGAGAATGAATGATGTTTATTCTTTTGTCTGTTTGCAATAATCTATTGTTTTTTGAAAACATAAAGTTTCTGGCAGAATTTAACGTTAGGTACTTGAATCTCCCTATTTTCGACCTAGATCGCAGTGTCAGATAGAAAACCAGGCATGAAAACCGGCAGAACATGGCTCTATTGCCCTTTGAAAACGTAAAGTTTCTGGCAGAATTTAACGGTAGGTACTTGAATCTCGTTATTTTCGGGGTAGATCGCAGTGCCTGACAAAAAATCAGGCATGAAAACCGGCAGAACATAGCTCCATTGCTCTCAGAAAGTTTCTGGCAGAATTTAACGGTAGGTATTTAAATCTCGATATTTTTGAGCTAGATCGCACTGTCAGACGAAAAACCAGGCATGAAAACCTGCAGAGCATGGCTCTATTGCTCTTTGAAAACGTAAACTTTCTGGCAGAATTTAACGGTAGGTACTTGAATCTCGCTATTTTCGGGCTAGATGGCAGTGTCTGACAAAAAATCAGGCATGAAAACCTGCAGAACATGGCTCTGTTGCTCTTTAAAAACGTAAAGTTTCTGTCAGAATTTTACGGTAGGTACTTAAATCTCGCTATTTTTGAGCTAGATCGCAGTGTCTGTCAAAAAATCAGGCATGAAAACCTGCAGAACATGCTTCTATTGCTCTTTGAAAACGTAAAGTATCTGGCAGAATTTAACGGTAGGTACTTAAATCTCGCTATTTTCGAGCTAGATCGCAGTGTCTGACAAAAAATTAGGCATAAAAACCGGCAGACCATGGCTCTATTGCTCTTAGAAAGTTTCTGGCAGAATTTAACGGTAGGTACTCAAATCTCGCTATTTTTGAGCTAGATCGCAATGTCAGACGAAAAACCAGGCATGAAAGCCTGCAAAACATGGCTCTATTGCTCTTTAAAAACGCACTGTCAGACGAAAAACTAGGCATGAAATGCTGCAGAACATGCTATTAGACCCGAAAATATTGGACAATATGTCAGACGTGAAAGCTTATATACCTCGATCGAACTTCTAGGTCACCCTGATAACTGCGTAAATTCAATGTATTTTTCACGATCTTCATCATTGATTTGTCGTATTTTATAATTTTGGTATAAAAATGAGTGCATTGGCTTCGGATGTGAGGGTTGAGCAAACCGGCCATCAGATGCCTGCTTCCACGTAGCCCCGCTGGATACGGAACCTTCGATACCAGCCGCCGTCTCGACGTAGCATCGCCTGGTAACGGTAATGCGGGGCTCTGCCGTGATTGACCTTCTTTCCCTAGCTACTCGTGGGACTTTTATGGACAGAGCTGACTTAAAAATTCTTTCTGACGCTGGGTCTATATAGGAAATGGATGACGAGCTTATGACTCCAACTGACTTGCCTGTAAATTTAGTTCAGGAGCGAGTCTACAGAGGAGATGGATGTCGAGTTTACGACTCCAACTGACCTGCATGTAAATTTAGTTCAGGAGCGAGAGCTTCTCAACTCCCCAACTCCTGATCCAATAACTGAACCTAAAAAAAGTTTCAGTGGTACAGCCAGGAAACGACTGAGTCGTCTCTTCAAGGTGCCTTATGGAAGCGCCTTGCGGCGTACGCACGCAGAATCTGTCTCATGTGGAGATATAAACCCCCCACGAGCAGGTTAGCAAACGTATGCGCTCAAGTGATGATTCACCAAAACCAGAGGCGAAAAAGCACTGCACGATTGAATCTAAGGCATCGTCAGGTGTAGCTGACGTGCAAAAACTCTAATATGGGAAGGTTGTGGCAGGTATTGAGGTGGATATCTTGCACTTTGTACCTGCCCCACTGGGGACCGAATCAGGTTTGTAGAGTTCGGCAGAACCGTACTCTTACCATCTGACCTGAAACACCACTCACCATACAAACTTATCGGCTTAGTTAGGAAGCTGGATTCATTTGGTCAAGTGTGAATAGGTGTGAGCCACAATAAACCTTTGCAGGTTGCAGTGGAAGGTCAAATAGACCCACTCACTTTGGATCTAACCTAACCTATGTGTGCAATAGGTACTTTCGATGGACAAAATTATAGGATATTGGCAATTTACTGAAAGAATATAATATATTCACATAGTAATTTATCGGATGAACTGTTAATTTGCCCTATTTACATCTATATAAAGGCTCCATTATCAGTTTTTCAGTTTGGGGAAGGTGAAAATCACCAAACAGATCTATGAAAAACAATACCTCTACAAGAAACTCATTTTTGTTCAATGGAGTATATTTTAAGTTTCGAGTATAATATTCTGAAATAAGGAAAACTGGAACCTCTGATGTTTGGGAACAGTGTTTTTTTTGATATAATCTTTCAATAACAATATTCCAAAATGAATCCTGGTTAATAATCAGGCAAAATCGCAATTATGATTTCATAGTAATACTTCGTGAAAATGGTCAGTTATGTAACAATTTCCTAAACGAACGGATGCATAAATAATAAACAAACAGATCCGCAACGCTCGCGTAATCTCATCAATCATGAACGATAAATCAGCAACATTTTGCCCCTCTTTCCTTTCCAACGACCGACAAAGCATTCCTCGTTATTTGCCATATTCTCTATTCAGCTCCCTTCGTACAGGGCAAGTAAATAATGAGGGAAGGTCATCCATCGAATTTCCTGTGCGCTGCAGTTTTGCCAACCGCATTCATTATGGCTCATTGTATAAAGTGTAGATAAACGCAGGCTCACCGATTCGTATCATTGACGCTCACAAAGGGTGTTTTTGACGTGATAACGATCTGGTACGTTACGCCATATGGGAAATTATGGTGGTAGAAAACAGAAAACTGCGACCAGGGAAGGACTGAGGCAACAAACTCGATATCAGATCAGTTTCATTCATATATAGATTTGTGATTGAATTGTGTAGTCCAGCTGCAAGAGAAGCTTCACCGACTTTTTCAAACTTGGCCATTGCATAGCAATAAGAAGATGAATCCTGAGTCCCATCAGGTATATACATCTATACAAGGACAAGGCTTTTTTGGATCTAAGTTACTTGAGTAAATAATTTTATACTGCTGTTTAGAAACGTCGTGAAATATTTATATTTTATGTTAACGTTATTATTATTTCACGAATAAACAGGTGGTAACGCAATCAGAAGTCTATTAGGTTTGGAAATGACAAACGTGTACATAGGAAATTCCGAATAACGGGACTAAGGCAAGCGGTCGTGAAACCATATTGTATTGTTAATGACGTTAATGACACGCTAGTAGTACAGCAAGATGGTGAGGAGACACTTCTACTACTTCTAAACTTCTTCTACTTCTACTTCTACTACTTCTACTACTTCAATTCACAATGGACCTCGAAACTAAAGGAACTCTAGTCTTTTTGTATGTTGTACAAATATACAGAAAACCAGCACACACAGATAGGTACCTGAACTAAAACTTCAACCACTAGCCACAACAGAGGGGTAACTGAAACGTTGGTTGGGAGAGCACGACGTTCCTATTAACCTGAAAGTCTTCTTGAAGAATTCAATTACCTAAAGAATGCCTTCGAAAAAAATGGGTGCAGAGAAGGAGAGTTCGAGGGTGCCATATGACCTATGAGAGAAAACTCCAAAATACCCCAAAGAGGTTGGTCAAGAAAAAAAGTTTCCTTTCCCATGGGAGAAATTAAGAGAAATAGGCCAACAAAACAATTAGTGAATTTCAGTAGTTTTGACTTCCATTGTCTGATATTATATAACATGACTTGAAATTCCTGAAAGGAAAAAAAACGAAGAATTAATAATTAGAGAAGAAGAATAAAAATGAATAGCTGAAAAAAACAATTATATTAAGCCAACAAAATCCTGAACTGAAATAATAGTGGAATAAAATGCAAGTAAAAATGGAACAAATTGAACAAAACATTAAAATAAAATTAAAAAGTTAAGAGATTCCGAGCCATGTTACTTCAAGACGTTTCGATTGTTAGTATCCACAATCGTCTTCGGATGATAACTGAACTGATTTCTCCGTGAGCTGACTATTTATAGGTCATTTGAGTACTTTCTCTCATATCTGCTTTCCTTTTTCCGCTTCACTGGTTTAGTGGGAGATGACCGTTTGGCGAGAGTTGGCAATTTTTCGATTGATTATAGGTTTCCATATGTTATGTATCTCTTCGCTAACTTGGCTGAGCACAAGAAACACAGCGAGGTGAATCCAGCAAATCAGGAATAGCAGAGTATTTTTGGACCAATCAACTTAACATCGAATGGTCCCAAGCTGAGATCACACACAAAGAGAAACATTGGTTTAGGAGGAAATTCAAAGGCGCCACATACATGTTATCCAACAATGTATTCAGCCAAGCTATAGTAGAGACACACAATATATGAAAACCCATAATCAAGCGAAAAATGGCTAACTCTCGCCAAACGGTCATCTCCCACTAAACCAGTGAGGCATAAAAAGAACAGCAGAGATAAGTAAAAGTACTCTAATGACCTATAAATAATCCGCTCACAAAGGAATCAGTTCAGTCATCACCCGTAGACGATTGTGGGTACTAACAACCGAAACGTCGTGACATAACTTGGTTTGGAAACTCTTTTTTTATGTTTTGTATATTGTGTTCCATTTGTACTTGTATTTTATTTCACTATTATTCCATTTCAAGTATTGTTCTGCTCAATATAATTGTTTTTTTCAGTTATTCATTTTAATTATTCTTCTTAAATTTTTATTTCTTCTTTTATAGTTCCGTCAGGGATTTCAAATCATTTTATGTAATATCAGACAATGGAATTTCGAACTAATGAAATTCATCATGAAACATTGTCAATCACCTTCAAACAAAAACTATTAGATACAGTCTAAGGTCAGCTAAGTACCCCAGAAAACCTTCAGCAACATCCGTCGTATAACGGATTTCTTGTAGCTGCGGGTATGAACCACGAAATGAAGCGTAGGTACTCGTTTCTCTGAGCACACCGTCAACTCAGCTGGTCAAATTACCATCCAAGTGTATATATAGAGGCATTAGAAATTCAAAAACACATACACTTTCGATAGCAAAAAACGAGTTAATGAACATCAATATAGTTTGGCTACCTGTCTTTAGAGGCAAACAAGATCCATTTAAAAGAAACCAGAAAATTCACAGTTTTCATAGAGAACTTTCTCTCACGGAACTTTGAAAATGAAATAAATGATAATTCGCTTGTTATAAATATAGAAGTATTCCTACGAGCGTACTGATCCTTTCTCAAACAAATTCTTCGAAAGAAGATGTGTTTATTATGCAAAATAATATTCAAGAAATATTTCAATGCAATATTCTATACATGGCCCAACGTGAGAAAGAACTGTCATCTATCTTACTATAAACAACGGTGCTACATTGGGTGCCTCTGCTGACCGAAAAGGCAGACTCACAAAAGATTCAGTGGAAATTTTGGCGATATAAAACAAAATCCAAATTATTTTGTCTCTACTTGAGTCCTGTCCTGAAAGCATTTGTTAGAGAGTAAACACTCCTTTGTGCCACCAAAATTTTACCAAAACATAAAAGGTTACTATTACTCATTGAGTCTAGATTATGTGCATAGCAACGGGGTGAACTTCAGGAGGGGAATAACGATATTACATTTGCATGCCTTATTTGATTTTTGAATTAGATTCGAGTAAATTCAAATCATAGGGTATAGAAGCAGAATGAATTATTTTCACCTAATATCAATTCCTGGTTATAACTGCGATTATTATCGAAGCAGAATACTCCTCGGTATATTTTTTTGAGCAATTTATATCAAATAAAGTTAAAAATCAATGAATAATTATGTATTCGAAATTTATTTCGGAAAATTATATCCAAGTTTAACTTCAATCTTATAGAAGGGCAGAGTTTTAAAGTCAGAATTTAAATTTTTCGTGATAAATCAAAAAAGGTACTTTCTTGTGTTGTGACGTATTCGAAAAATCCTATGATTTGTTCTGAAAAATACTCAAAGTTGCAGTTGAATGATTATTTTGGAAAAAAGTTTATCTTTTCGGCTGTTTTTTTGAATCTTTCACAGAGTAACGGATTTGTTTACGAAACGTCCATAGACAGGATTGACTTTTTAAAAAACAGTTGATACATTATCAGGAACGTTTCATTCGCAATTTTCAAAATTCTCAAATTTTTACAAAAGCTTTTTACCAGATTGTACAAAGTTTTATTCAAAAATTATTCACGAAACTGGAAACATTTTTCGAATATTTTTGGTTTTCTGCTTCGATATTCATATATTAAGACTGAAATTGAAAATAAGAACGAAAATTAATTGAAATATAGTGAAAAAAAAGTATAAATTAATTTCAGTGGTATTTTCTCAAATTTTCCCTACTTTATTTACAAATGTATTTTATGTTCAGTTTGTCAAATATAGGAAGAGACCTGAGAATTCTCTCTCTCTCTTTCTATCTCTCTTTGTCGATTTTTAACGAACGCACGTCAATGGGGAAGACCATAAAATAATTAAGAAAGCTCTTCCGACATTTGATAAGCTGTAATGAAGAAGAAACCCGAATTAGGATTCATTTATTACAAACATGGGTTTTCAAATAAAAACGAATATCTGATTATTATCCAAGAACATTTGTTATGAATTAATGACCCAAAGGTACGCTTTCGAAAAATGGATTGAATGCAAATCGTTAGCTCACAATTGTCTCACACACCCAGAAAGATCAAAATTTATTATTGTGTATGCGTCTAGTCCAACATAGAAACACTCGTTGTGTCGGACATTTTATGAAAACCCTCAATAACTAACCTCTCATTGTGTTTTAATTCTATGGAATACAAAATAGGATTACCGATAAAAAAGGGTGAGCATGAATGTTTTGCCCTTTTGTAATACTGTTAATAAAAGTATGAAATATAAGTGACTGCAGTATATAATAGCATTAGCAGTACAATAGCTCGAGGGGAGCGAACAACGCGATTGAAATTTTTATTTGGTTTGTGAAGCGAATTGAGGCAAACATCGAAAGGTAAACAGATATGAAATATTCTCCAAGCTCCCATTTTCTTATTTCATTCCTCAGAAAAATACATTTATTTATTCAATGTGGATGGCTATTCTCGTAAAAATATTTCTTGAATATCATTAATGTGGTTTAGATACTCGTAAAACACGACTTTCAAACAGGCAAATGAAATAGCTTCGCTCGCCATACTGGAGTTATATTTTCACTTATCTTTTTTCTAGTTGAATTGAATGATCTCTGAATATCATCATCATTTTAGTGGTCTTTTGATAGTTATAGGAGAGAACATACATTAAGAATAAACTGCCATCAGAAATAATTCTACGATGATCAAATAGAAAACCTAATATGCTTCGTCTCAGCGGGAATGTACTAAACTGAAATACAATATTGATGTTACAGTATGTACAGCAGCTCTAAATACTGGTTATTCTGACCAACCCTAAAATAATTAAATAAATTGACTTCAATGAACTCTAACTTTTGACGAATATAACTTTTCGTCATACTGAAATGCTGATGAATGGCCACATTTTAAATTGATTACGTTGACGTGGTTATAATTTACGACTCGTTTTCCGTATGGCAGCTTATTGAAAAATGGCCTTACGTGGACTTCTCTCAATTGCTACAGAAGAGAAGTTTTTATAATTATGAGACTGAATAAACTGATTTGGTTATTGAAATAATTTCTCTGAATGGAATTTTTTGCCATACAAATTGGAATACAGATTCAAGATAAAATTTTTTCATAATTATCTCCTTGTGTTATCCAAAATTGAGGTCAAAGTAACCCGGAATAAACACAACTTTCATACCCTCCCTCGAATGAATTTCATGTAACATTATATTATAAAAAAGGACTGCTGAGGTTAGACCATAGAAACGAAGTTGGAACGTAAATGGTGAAGCAGATATCCTGTTTAAAACAACGAACGTTTGCAACTCGAGCGCAATTTGAAATTCCACATCGCATAACATGGAAATATAGTATATCAAATTTTCAGTTATGGATGCAATTAACCCTAACAGTAAAACTAGTAGAATGTTAAATTTATTCCAACTATGAATTATACTTTTTTGTTAAAAAATTCGTATTGTTCATAATTTATGATTATAAATCTCCTAGATAACATGCGGGTAAAAAGATACATGATTACGTAACTGTAATATTTGATATGTTGTGAATATGATCTCATTATGCGGAAATTAGTAGGAAAGTAGGCTTTATAGTTTCTATTCTTTATAGTGTTTAGAGTTGTCTTCGAAAAATCCGGGTACTTTCAGTTTATTGTCGAAACTCATAACAAATTTACTATCTATTATACAATCATCTGACAATCTATAATCTCCAACGTATATACCATATATAAACATATGTTAACTACCAGAACATTGCCTGACTTACAACTGCACCTTGAATCCACTTGGGAACTGGAGTGGAGATGTATCTGTCTCTTTTTATTATTTCAATAGAATAAAAATTGTAATTTTGAAAATTTGTTTGAGAAAAGTACTACAGATTTAGACTCTCGACATCGCAAACTCGTCAGTAGACCCAAAAGGGGTTTCCCAGATGCCAAAGCTAAACCTTGATTCAACTTGGGCGTGATAGATCTTCAGCAAATGATAACCAAATCAATCATCTAAAGGAACAATTCGTTCGGGCCAGTTCTCCTTCTACTGTAGGTTAATGGACTGACACCTACCAGAAAACATCTACTCCCCTGGCTAATACCACAAAGGGCGCTGGATTATATGCGACAAGTGTCAGTGCAAGATCCTTCACTGAAGTTATTTCTGCATATGATGTTGCCCGCTTCAGCCTACTTCGAGGAATGATACTCTGAAATAATTAAATTTTTAATTATAGGAAATCATCGACATTATGTTGATGATAGACACTACCTTGCACTGAAGAGTGGCCACACAGCTCGAAACCGGTCTGCAAGTGTGTTCGAATAATTGAAAATCTATTGCGGCAGCTGTATCGCCAACGTCATATGCAGGAGTACTTAAGTTGTTTTCTGATAGGTTTCAGTCCATTGACCTACAATGTAAGTAGTTGAAACTGACCTGAACGAATTGATCCTTTAGATGATTTGATTTATAGCCAGTCTTCAAGTATGCACACTGACTGCATGTGAACTGTCTTTAAATTACAAAATCGATAGGTGGATAAATTATTTCATTAATAAAAATTCGACTGTGTTCTCCCCACGAAAGTTACTTATACAAATATATACAATCTACTGTCTGCAAATCATCAGAATTCACATCACCGGCTTATTTTTGTCTCCGATAATATTTGGTTTGATCCTTATTCAGATGGATGAACTGAAATATGAAGCACTGGCCCGTGTGAAAGCAAATTTCATTAACATTTCGAATGAAGAATGATTGATTCCTATCCGAATCAATCACAAATGTGTATGTCGTCTGCATAAACGGTTATGGGGCCGTTAGAGCTTCACAAAAAATATAGGGCAAGAAAAAACAGGGTCCCAGGACTCTACCCTGTAGTTCACCAATTTCCAATATACACTGCAAGATGATTGCCTATTTCCAATGGCTACATAGTTACTACGTCAATTCGAGTAACTTTTTGTCCATTCCCCAAGTCATACCATGAATTCTTCACCGGAGAAGTTTGCCCAATAAGATATCATGGTGGATGTAATCGAACGCTCTGCCGAGGTCCCAGAATGACCCAAAAAAGCAAAAACGCAATTCATGACTCTTAATAAAATAAGTGAATTGCAGATATAATAGATTTTCTTGCCTGAAGTCATGCGGATATTGTGCTATCATTTCGAAATCTGTTATTTAAAATTGAGTCGCGGAATCATGGTAGTAATACCATTCATAACTTAGGAATGGCTGGAACAATATAAATAGGTTGATATGACTCAACTGATAACATAATACACCATTTATCAATTATCAATCCTGGATCATTTGGTGATTGGCAAAATTCAATAATATTTCCAAAAATGATAATCTAAAAATTGTTGGAAATACTAGAAAACCTGAGAAAAAACCATCTGGCTAGCTACAAGAGAAATGTGGAGTAAATTAATAAATAAATAAATAGCGAGAAAAAGTCTCAAGTCTCTTCCTAGATTTGACAAGCTGTATATAATAGTTTCACACTTGACATATAGAAAATATAAGGGGAAAGAAGAATATATAAATACATCAATTGCGGTTTTGTTTATAAAATGACATTCAAGTCATCAAAATAAATGTCACTTGTGATACAGAGTTCGTTGCAGATACTTTGTGAATTGGTGGCTTGATTTTGTAATAGTGTTTGTTTAAACCAAATCATAGAAGTGATTAGAGCAGTTAAATTGAGTCTATGATAGATCAATCCAAAGTTGAGATAGTTCGAAAGAAGCATGTGATCATAACCTCTTCCGGGATATTATAACCACAAAATTTATAAAAGAAATACGTAAAAAACATTTCCGCATAAATTACTCTATATTGTCGATTGTATTTTGAAGTGATTACCAAATAAGCGACGCATTTTCCAGTTTGATTGAAATGAATGTACTATGAAGTAATTTTAATATGTCTATGCAATTGAAACCGGACCAATTCTACACACGTTATTTAAGTAATCCCAATGAAGCCGTACCACCTATGTTGATGTGTTCATTGAAGCTAAAGTTAGGACGAATACGACTCTAATGTATCTGAACGTCAGACATGTCGAAGATAGTGTTTAGTTTTCGATTGAAAGGTATTCACCTACATTTGGAAATATTGAGTTTGATACATTTTTTAAGCACCAGAACTCTAGTGATCTCAGCTTTTCTTCAAGTGTAATACAATCATTCGAGTGAATTATTGTGTCCAACAACTTCAAATCCTCTACAAACAAAATATGTACAGATTACTATCTTTGGGACATCTGATGTGATAAGGTAATGGTTGCAAATATGACATCCATATCCAACTGACTATATTCCATCAAGTAATTGGGATTTCACGAGTTTAATGAACTGATTTTGAAATATCATTGTTTTAAAGTTGGCTAAGAGTACTGGAGCGTTATTTTTAACACCTCGACACGTGTTTCAATCGCCAAGTGATCTTCTTCAAGGATAAGTTTGATCAGTTTAATCTTTCTCTTGAAGATGATCACTTTGTTATCGAAATACGTGTTGGGGTGTTGGAAAATAACGGTTTGGTGTTGAGATGAAACTTCAATACTATTTAATCACTTACAACAATTTTTCACCTGTGGTGAAATTCACGTCTACCCACCACTGAAGTTTCAATATCGTAATATTTTTTTGAATTCTCAAGTTCAATCAACTGGTTTCCCTGTGAACTACCTCTAAAATTACAGTAAAATCTCTTACAAGTACTCAACTCGTAAAATTAACTTCCACGTCGAGGCAACTCATCACAGAGGCATTGAAGTATGAGTAAATAATTATAAAGTATCGAATTAATACGTCTTTGTAACTTGATACTTTTCCATCCCATCGCCACCGGTTTGAAGGATGTAATGATATAGGTGGAATGCCTTTTATCAGAAATTCAAGGTAGAGTGAGCACAAACACCTCTGCATCTGACATAAAATGAAATGACTTTTGCACCGTGCGCGTTGAAGAGGAAATCAATTCCGAGCAAGACAAATAATATTAAGATCATTTCGTTACTCTTTCTTAGAAGTTATCTCTATAGGTAATAATATTTACTACAAGAAATATTTCCAGTACCTAGAGCAATATGAACTCTATGAGAAGAGGAATATAAATTCTACAAAAAGAACCTAGACTAACATATCTCAATCGATATAGCTCATGCGTTAGGAATTGCTGCTTTTGTTACTGCTTTTGTTCCAAAATATGTTTTTTCCTTAACCAGCTATTGCACCCCTACGAACGACAATCATCAGAAGTCGAAACTTGTGCGAGCTAAGGACTAAAGAGGTCTTACTTTCTAACGTGTGATTCCTAGCAGGACTTACATACTCTTAATTTTATTAATTCCTGATTCTATTCTTCATCTTCCTTGTATTTTTCTTCTTTTGTGTGTGTTTTGAGAGTACTGTGGATAGTATTTCAATCGTTACTTCAACTGAAATTATCTAGATTCTTCATTTTGCCAATTGACAATTTTCTTGTCTATATTTCATCTACAATCTGATGACCTTTTTCAGTTCCGGATTCATTCTTTCTATTTGTATTCGATATATTTTAATTCTCTGTTTTGATTTAGAAATTATACTTCCTCGTCAACTTTTCACCACAAATCATAACAAAGCTAACAGCTGAGTAAAATATTAGATGTAATTTCTATTTCATGTGTACGACGAAAAACAACAAGTGAAAATACATGGAGAAGAAAATACATGAAAAACTTGAAATGAGTCCTGTTACCACACAGAAGGATCTGCAGAATTCGGTAGTGAATAGCTATGAGCTATTATATTATACGTCATGTGATAGAATAGATAGATACGATACTTGATGCAAATACATGATAACGTATTTGGGTAATACTTCATTGTGAATTTTTCAACATTGTTTCACGTATATTAATCTATCAGTTGATAGTTTTAGAGGAATACGAGATGCTACTTTATGAAGTGTCATTATTTTTCTATTTTTAGTACCTAAATAAAACACTTATGAATTATAATCATTAAATTTTCAGTTAGGAAAAACACGTTAAAGGGTGAGACCTCACAAGTCCTGATGTCTCACAAGTTTCTTAATTCTCAGAGTTGTCGTTCGTATGGGGGCGACAGCTGATTACCGGAAAAACAGATTTAAAACAGAACAGATTTTAAATAGACTAGTTTGTCTAAACTTGAATAGTGAAGAAATTACGTACAAAATGTACATGTGTGATATTACTGTGCGAATCTGTATTATTATTGTAATTTTTCGTTTTGTATAATGGATCCTATTTCAAAATTGATAATCATTACTAAAGGTTAAGTAACAATGTACCATAAATTAGGCGTTTATAGAATTTATTGCTCACAACCAAATTGTTTCGCTCAATATTTTGGACAAATTGGTAGGAAAATTGAAAAGAAAGTTCTTGAAGATATTAAACTAATTGATAATTTCAGAAATCTACACAAAAAGTTCTTTCTCTCAAAACATTCTCAATTAGAACCACAGTTTTGACATTGATTCTGATTTAGGTATTTTACATATTTTCCAAAAAGGCACTTTACTTCATTTTCTTGAATTTTTTGAAATCAAATCTGCTATTGATTAATGAACATGTACAGTTTGATTGCAGAAAGTTTCTAAATTCCCTTCATTTTAATTAAATTTCCCTGCCTTGATCTTCCATAAACTCATATTTCATTCATTTTATTGGTATGGTTGTACAGTTGTTGGTGGTCTGCTCCAGTTGTATGAGACTTTTTCCTCATTCCAAGTATGGGCGATAGATGTCTCGCACGGCGGTGCTGATCGGGACAATTGTTCTTCCAACCTTACTTCCAACCCATTTGAACTAATAATAATAATAATAATAATCATAATCATAATAAATGGGCCTAATTCATTGACATACATTGTTTATGAAGAAGAAGTAAA
>WOGJ01129187.1:0-11424 GCA_015342185.1 Leptinotarsa juncta | reverse complement strand
CATCGCCTTGATGTTACCAAACAACAATAAAAAAAAGCAATTAATACGTCATAGTGGTGGGGGGAGGCCGGAAATCGGCTGTATGCATCTACTAACGTACTGTGTTGTTATATGATGGAATTGGTCGATACTTGATGAAAATCCGTAACTAACGTATTCAAAAACACTTTATTGTGAGATTTTCACTAAATAATTTTACAAAAACGCAACACGTGTTTCGCCATACAATGGCTTCATCGGGCGTGTCTTTATTAGTAAAGTCTTTACTACTAAAGACACGTGTTGCGTTTTTGTAAAATTGTTTAGTGAAAATCTCACAATAAAGTGTTTTTTGAATACGTTAGTACCGTTTCGTGATTCTTGTCGAAAAAAAGCAGCTATGAATAAGAATTCTGAAAGGATGACTATTAATGGAACCATGTAAAATAAAATTTTACCAATTTCCGCTGACAGGCACGAATTAATTTGAATCTCAAATATTGGTCCATTCCATCACGTTCGTTCCAAACATTGACCTAAATCGATAGTGTTGCGAAAGAATTTTAAAGTTATTAGGCAAATTCTACACTCCCCACTCTTCTCAATTTAGTGAAATATTCTCTTTTACGATAGATTAATTCGAATACTAAATACCTTCTAGGTATAGTGTAAACTAACAGAGGAGATTCACCTTGTATCTTGTTAGGTTCACGGCAGATGTGATTGTAGATCACTCAACAATCTATTAAGTAATGTTACAGCCAAGATGCTTCGATAAGTTTGTTGGGGGTTAAAATTGACACCAATATGTCTTGGCACAATCATGTCGCTGGAATTGCAATGGCTGCTCCTCAAAAGCTTTGAACACTGTTTCGAACCAGAAAACTGCCCCCAAACATACCCTCAAGCTGCTGGATTCCATCCAGCAGCTTGAGACACAAACATCACGTGCAACCTTGATAGCCTGGAACATCGAAGAAAGGTTGGAGATTTGTCTCTCTTCTATAGATACTTTCACGGAAGGTGTTCAAGTGACTTGGCATTTGATTCCACCAAGTGCGGTACATATCAGTAATACGCGACGGACTGTGGCTGCTCATCGTTTTGAGGTTCAACTCAGTACTCCTCGAACTTCATTCTTTAAGAACTCTTTCATCTGGAGAACCGCGTTCATGTGGAATAAACTTCCTGAGAATGTTTTTCCAAGTGGATTTAATCTCCAGCGATTCAAACCGAATGTGAATCGCTACTTTTGCACAGTAAAATAATTTGTCAAAAACTCTCGACCTATGGCAGTCTAAGTATTCTGTGGTCTTGATAAAGAAATAATAAAGAGTTCTGATAAATTTAAACATTCCATTCTTAGGGTGCTGAGTGCTGAGTATACCTCAAGTGATACTGCTTGACACCTTGACACGTCAGTCTTCAATGTTGTATATTTTCAAGAATAAGATGATAAAATAGGTGAAATATTTTTTCACACTGTGGTCCATTCATCTGAACAAAATACGCGCGATATTTCGATTCCTGTGCCATCTATCAACATGTGTACGAAGTACGAGAATAATATGGCTGCCACAAATTCCTTAATGAAGTTGCAATATTTGAACTTCATATGTTATCTTTTTTTTAGATATGGATACCTGGAATGATTTATTAAAACTTTCTGGAAATTATAGAAAGTTTCCATGAAAACCGAAAGTTTTTCGAAATCGTATTCGGAATACAGGAAAACGACTGCATGAATGGGTAATATAATGAATGGTCTTCATTTAACGCGATGAAGTGAAACAGAACACTGTTATTTCACGCAACCTCTTTTGAAAAACATATTAAACATTTAAATGTATTATATTATTTTTATGATTAATACTAAAATAAATATAAAAGTTTATGTTTAGACCACTGTTGATTGCTGAGAAATTCCAATTTAAGTTTAAAATCAACTATTATCGTGTAACTTGTGACGGTTTGACGAATTATTGTTGATACACAATACAACTTTTGAGTTGTGATTTTTTATTATTGAAAAACAATGGTTATTTTAATAAATAACAAATAATCATGGCCAAGCCTTTCTTTGCCTGTGTATTGTGAGTGATTTATAATTCGAATATTTCAATGTTTCAAACGATTCGATTATCAAAAAAAAAAACAAAAATTGCAACAATAGCGCGATGAGTTTGAAAATACGTACAGTGTATATATTTTGCCTATGTTGGCAACACTGCATTCAATATACCTCGTACCGTAACTAACGTCTTTTGTTCTACTCGCCGATTGCAGTATGCCATGTGCACGTCGCTTTCAAAGTTCAGACAAAAAATAATAAAGAGCAGCAGTCATTTCGAGTTTAATTGGATAAGAGATAAAGCAAACGGTCGGCCGTTTTTAATTAATCTTTTTTTCGAAGAACGTTTCTGTAGAATCTAATAACTTGCGAAGCGATTTCATATTATTATAATTATCCTTATAATTTCCCCTTCCCTTGTGACTAATCCTAAATGAACGCTGGCGGCATGTTTGGGGACCTTTTCTCAGATTTCGTTGTGTCAATAGAGAATTTACGACCAACTACCGTTCTCACGAAGTAATTTTTTCATTTAAAGCGAAATGAGTTATTTACTTTGGTAATGACTGCAATTGGTTTCTCTTCTTTCCAGAAATATCCAAATATTTCTTACTTTTCAGACTTCGTAAAGTTTATACAGTGCATTTCTTTAATGCCCCCCTCCCCTTTTATTTTTTGAACGGGTCAACTCAAAAAATTTAAATTTGGGATAATGAAATTAATGAATAAATACTTTTGCTTCAAATAGCCCAATAAAAGAAGTCCGAAGGTGTCAAATCTGGCGAGCGGGCTGGCCATTCTGTACGAACTCGGCGGCCAATCCAACGACAGGGAAAAGTAGTATCCAAATAGTTTTTTACTTGTCTGGAATAATGTGGTGGTGCTCCATCTTGTTGGAATACAATATCCATATCGATTTCATTAGGATTCGCTTCAACGATTTCAGTGATGAGAGGGTCAACAGTAGTTTCCAGCATATTCAAATATAGCTCCTCTGTTGAATTTTAATTAATAAATAGAGGTCCTACAATATGGTTTCCCAATATTCCTGCCCAAACTTTATTTTTTTCTGGATATTGGGTATGTGTTTCCCGGAAAACCTGAGGGTTGGTGTCACTGCAATAATGGCAATTTTTTCTGTGAACATTGCCGTTTGAGATACATGTACATTCGACACTAAAACAAATATTGTGGAAATAGGCAAGGATGCCTTACAATGGTTTCCGTCATGATTTCGTAGAATTCTGTTCTTTGATCAGGGTCATCTTTAGTTAATTGGTGTACCATTTTGATTTTGTATGGATGATACTTATTCCTCTTCAAAAGTCTCCACACCTCACAAGCATTCGCGACAGAATAAGTAGACTGTTCAGGATTTACTACCATCTCACGAATTATTTGCACATGCTGTTCTTCCGGAATGGACGGATGACCTGGGGGCTTTTTGTTATGTTGTACACTACCGGTAGTTGTGAATTTGGATACACGTTC
Source organism: Leptinotarsa juncta (assembly GCA_015342185.1). Classification (NCBI taxonomy): domain Eukaryota; kingdom Metazoa; phylum Arthropoda; class Insecta; order Coleoptera; family Chrysomelidae; genus Leptinotarsa; species Leptinotarsa juncta. Next base: position 7,883 of record WOGJ01129187.1, on the reverse strand, counting down.
CTCAAATATTTTCTACAGATAGGACGATTCGGAAAACGTTCATTGAAAATATTTTCGGGCATAAGATATGATAGCAGCAATCTCGACAATAAGAAGCCTCACGAGAAGGCGACGGAAGGCATGGGTAAGCTCAATGTCACATGGGACATAGTGAACATGGGTAGTAAAAACGAAAAGAGAATGGGAATCAAAGAATGAATCAGGGGAGAGTGACAGAGGGAATGGGATACCGGAGAGACTGGGCTGTCTGTCTGAATCTGTCACGCAAGGCCAGCCTGCTGCTTACGGATATGGTATCTCCCGGGATACTTTGCAAGGTTTAACCTGGGCCCGGGGTTTCTATGTTTCTGCGGCTATGGTGAGCCTGAAACGGCAGAGCATGTGATGGAAAGATGCATGGATCGAGATAGGGCTGGATGGCGTGAATGGAAAGAATTAAGGAGCGGAAAAATGAAGGGATAGAACTGAGAGAAGAGGACGGACGAAATAGGGAATGGATAAGGTTTGTTAACGAATGGGCAGAGAATGTGGTGAGGAATGAACGAGAAAAGTGAAGAGCAGCTCAGCTTGGCGCCATTGAACTGGGAAATGGACAATGATCTCCCCAATCACAGAGGACATAGAGATTGTAGTGGCATCGGTCTGTTAGTATATGTAAATAGGTAGTTATACAGTTAATTGTTATAATTTATCTTCATTTTGTTCATATTTATGGCATGATGTATTAGACTTAGGTTGGAGGCTACTAAGTGTAATTTTGGGAAATAAAGTAAATGAAAGGCCTTTCTTTCCCCGCTGGTTCCTCTTCTCGTGTGGTCGACGTGACGCGTCGGCGGTACATAGAAGGGGGTGAGTTCGGAGGAGTAGGGGTTCCCTTGACAGTAATGGCGATAGATAGAGGGAAAATGCTCGATGATAAGGCTTTCAGCCTGGGCAATAGACAGCGATGGCGATGACCCCCCAAGTTTAATCGAAAAATCATTTTCAGCGATGAGGCCCATTTCTGGATGAATGGGTATGTGAACGAACAAAAGTGTCGCATTTGGGACTATACCAATCCACACAAGATCCAAGAGCGTCTAATGCATCTAGAAGAAGTCACTGTTTGGTGTGGATTTTGGGCCAGCGGCGTCATCGGTCCATAATTCTTTGAGAGCTATAAAATTGCCAGATATCGAAATTGAAATAATGAAATAATCAATGAAGTGCTGACAAATTTTCTGAAAATGACCCAAAATTGTAAATTAGGTGCTTTCATCATCAGTTAATTTTGAAAATTAAAGCAATTGCTCATAAACATTAGGTTGTTTGGATCAGCAGCCCCATCGTTTCGTTTCTTTTTACTTTGTGCCAATTTCTGAATTTTATCTGATGTATATCTAATATGATAACCATGTTCTGTCGCCGACCCTTCCTTTTATTCTGGACTAGTTTTTAATATATATATTTTTTCATTTTTTTCAGGCTGCTTTGTACAGTGTAGGGAAGAACTGTATTTCAGTAAAAGTCCACAGGACGTGAAAGTTGTTCTGGGGACATCTGTGACTTTGCCTTGTGAAGTAACACCAAGCAGCGGCGTAGTATACTACTGGGAACTGAACGGTAAGAAAACTTTAAAAACTACAGTATGGACAGTGACGTATATAGACTATTGTTTGAGCAGCTTTTTTACATACGTCACTGGTGTGATAAACGTACCTTAAAACAGTCTATCACTACCACAAGATAGCGTATAAAACGGCGACTCGTATTCCATTATAAAACAGCTTCTCCAGGCACGTATCCTCTTGGTGTGTTTGATACAAGACTAAAACTGCACATATATTATTTAAAAAGTACTTCGTGTAGTTTAAGTTGATAAGTATTTGAGCGTATTTCTGAAAAGTAACGTTGTCGATTATGATCCATATTGTCCCCAACCCTTTTCATTGTATATCAACGACTTAAAATCTGTTTAAAATCTGTTTTTCCGTTAATCGGCTGTCGCCCCCATACGAACGACAACTCTCAGAAGTTGAGACGCTTGTGCGAGCTAAGGACTAACGAGGTCTTACCTTTAAACATGTGATTCCTAACACTTATTGGAAAAAAACAAGAATCCAATATATTGCTTTGCTGACGACAGCACACTTGTTTCGTCATTCCATTTGGATTCCAGGACATCGCCAGTGGATGTACATCTTCACCGGCAACAGGAGGTAACCAGGTTTAATTCAATTCCACAAAATCCAGGCATCGGTTTTCTCCAGAAAATAACTGTCTCTGAACCAGATATGATAATTTCAGGTTATACCATTCCACTTTCTGCTTCGTTTGTTGAAGGTTAAAATGGACACCAATATGCCTTGACACAATCATGTCGCTGGAATTGCAAAAGCCGCTTCTCAAAATCTTGGAACATTGTTCCGCACCAGAAAATTGTACACGCTTCAGCAACTTTTGATGCTCTATAAAGCTCGGATCAGACTTTCTTTGGAGAATTGTTCTCATGTACAAAGCTCTGCTCCTAACCATACCCTGAAGCTGGTGGATTCCATCCAGAAAAGGGTCATCCGCCTGATTGAAGGAGCGAACATCACATGTAACCTTGATAGTCTGGAACATCGAAGAAAGGTTGGAGATTTGTCTCTCTTCTATAGATACTTTCTCGGAAATGTTCAAGTGACTTGGCACATTTGATTCCACCAAGAGAGAATAGCGTTTATGTGGAATAAACTTCCTGAAAACGTTTTTTCAAATGAATTTAATCTCCAGCGATTCAAATCCAATGTGAATCGCTACTTATGCTTTGAAAAAAATTATTTTTTCAATTGGAACGGGGGAACTTTTTTTGATAGGTAATTCAATCTTCTAACACTTTTTTATTGTTGGAAATCAGATCAGACATTCCAGAATAATTAACAGTTTTATATTCGCTTTGAGAATATGCAAACAAAACGATCAATTTCATAATTTAAAAAAACAATTATTCAAAATGACAATAACTATGTGTATTAAGGAATGTATTCAGTACTTGTTAAATTGACGACCTATTTATTTTGTAGAAATTCATATTGAGTATGGGATAAAGAAAATACTTTTGTCTGATTTCTACTCAGTTTATTATTTGTTAAAATGAGAGGTACTCCTCACGAAATTACCCCAGAAACATTCAATAATGTGAGAAATGAATTTGTAAAACATTTTGAACATTTATTGGAATGAACTGCAGTGTTTACAGGTCCGAAAAACGAATCTTAAACTGCTAATTACTCAGGAACGGCTGATCTGATTTCCAAAAATAAAAAAGTGTTGGATAGAGAATTGAAATACATATCGAAATAGATGTCACAAGACCCTCTTTTGTATTTAAGAAAGGAACTAGCGCCCTCTCGGCGACGAGTAACGCAGCACTTTTGTCTTTCTTTACAAAGTTTGTTGTTGAAAATGGTTCTTTTTCATGTGAATTTCGTTTCTTTGACAATTTCGCGTCTGAAGTTAGGAGACGAATGGTATTATTTACGTTCGCACTGTATAGTTCTTATTTTGAGGCAACTCATTGACTTTTGTGGGAAATCGTACAAAATGTATAAAATATTGTTGATAAAATATGAATTTATAAGTTGGAGTTGATTTTTCAAGATTATTTCAGTTCAAGTCGATCTGAAATTTTGTCTAAATCCATATTGACCATTATAAAGTAATTTCAATTCATCATGATATATAAACAATTTTCTACCTGAAATGTATGACAGTCTCGATAAATCTGAATAGAACCGATAAGAAACCAAAATGAATCTACAGAACATATGACTTTTTTTCACTTCTACAATTCTTATTTTACTATACTATAATTCCAAAATATTAGACTCTGAATTCTCATAAATGACTGACGTTTTTGCTTTAATCTGTCTCTTGCAGTGGCGTACGGGAATCATAATAAATAGATGAGGAAAAATATATACAGAAAAAAATATAGAATCACAACCTGGCAACAATGTTTTCGTTTCATTGCAATAATATTTCTGAAAATGATTTTTAATAGTTCCTAGTAACCCTTCCAAAATACAAATCATGAACAACATAAATTAATAGGTGCTCCGGGGCTACTTCATTGATTCCAGTGGCGCATTTGCTTTTTCAGCTGCAGGAAAACCCGGAAAAACCTGCAGCACCACATCATCTGAAGATATTGATTTGTCAATGTCCCCTCTCTCATAAAACAAAATGTAGGCAGTCTCCAGAGGCTCCAATATATTCAATACATCGCCAAAACTCGACGACTATCGTCAAACTTAAACTAGACCGTTTCGTTTTTGACCAAGGCGTAATAATGACCATATTCAATGCCAGAACCACAGTGACAATGACTGCATGAAGTTATAATAGTGGTATAATAGTTCATCTATTTTGAACCTTCGTAAGATTTTGGTGCTTCCGTCAGAGGTTGAGCCATGTTTGAAGATCATCAGTGTTATTATTAGATTGACTGGTGCATTAACTGGTGCATGATATACTTGTTTTCTTATATAACAGTCAGATAGTTTGGCGCATGTTTGGCAATACAGTCGATCTTCACCTGTTAAAAGTTCAATTTTCAGATAATTTAACAATAAGCTTTGCACGAACTGGTTATTAGTTATATTAGAAAACGCTAGTTGAAGTTCCAGAAATTCACAAACATTTTTGCTACAAGAATTCAGTGCCTACTATTATGGAATTTTTTTATAGGCTCTAAACTAGTGAGAAAGGAAAATGACTTAATTGACTCTTGGGAGATGCTAATCCTGAATCAGTTACTTCAATGATATTGATAATAATATTTTCATATCGTAATAGCGTTTGATAAAAAGTCATCGAATTTCTCCCATACATCATCACAATCGAAATGTTACTTACTTTATCATTGAATTGCGTTAGTAACAAACAAATTTTACCATGTGCTTGTACGAGGTCTGTTCAAAGAATAAGGTGAATTTTAATTTTTCCCAAAAATATTCATTTATTCTTCAATTCCCATTTTGTCCCCTTCAGATATAGGTAATACACTTTTATCATTTTTTTTCAATCCTTAAAGCAGTTCTCATATGCACTTTCGGGTATAGCATCATGGGTCTTTTCATTCTTGGGAACAGAAAAAGTCGCATAGGGCCAAATCTGGTGAATACGGTGGCTGTGTAATGATGAATGTGTTGTTTTTGGCTAAAAAATTAAGAACATTATCGTGATTCAAAAGACATAAATTGTTTTTCCACAATAGCAGACACTTTCTTCTTGTGGTTTCTCCCGTACTTCAATGCACTGCGCCACGGTAATCGAACAGTAAGCAAAATATTGACATTTGATCGAACTTAGCGTACTTTTCTTGATATTTGCTCTCATTTTCACTTCCATTGGGATGATTGGACTTTGATTTCGATGTCATAACCATGTACCCATGATTCCTAACTAATTATGATCTTTTGAAGCAAATCTGAATCGCTTGAGTGATGCTCATGTGACGGTTTTTTTGAAAAAAATTCAACAATTGTGGAACAAACTTCGCCGTCACACTCTTCACGCCCAATATTTTCGAAAAGAGTGCATGACATGAGCCAACCAATGTGTTGACAGTCTCAACAACTTCTCTGATAGTGATTCGCTGATTGACCATAACAATTTTTTCGATTTTTCAACATTTCCATCGGTTGTTGATGTGCTGAGACGTCCAGGACGAGCGTCGTTATTCACATTTATCAACCTTCTGTGAAAAACTTGTACCACTTGTAAACATTTTTCTGACTCAGGGTACAATCACCGTATGATACAGTCAACGCTTCAAGTATTTTCGAGGAATTAAATATCCAAAAACTTTTATGCCTCTCACCAACAAACTGAACATGGTAAACAGCTGAAACTGTGGACATATGTTCGAGACAAGGGTACCATCATAAAAAAAAAAACTCGATAACGTAGCCCGCGAAATTTGAACATTAACCTCATTTTTTACAGACCTCGTATTCCGACGAAGCATACTTGCAACTGCGTTTCATCAAAAATTATGAACAATTGCATGGCGTTCAAAGAATATCTCACATATCTATTAAAATATTGTAAAACATAACTACTTTCAGCCTGTGGGATGTGACAGAATGTTGGGGTCAAGTGCTAGAGAGGACCAATGCCGGGTCTGTGGAGGAGATGGCACCAGCTGTAATACTTTCGAAAATACGATACAAATGAAAGATATGCAAGTTGGTAAGAATGTTAATAAGTATAACTAGTTACTCGTTTCCAACAAAAACCTGTCCAATCAATTCTAATTCCGATAAAGTTGCAAAGTTTGGCAAAGTTTTTTTGTCTAAAATATGTTTCTCGAATTTGTTTTCCCTTCGAAATGATGGAACTGATCATTTGGGATACACAAAAAAATTGAATATTCTTATTTTCGTATCATTATCACACTATTTTTAGGTTCAAAAAGAATGACCCTGTTTTTTTGTACATTGTGTTGAATGGTATTATTATTTCATTTTATCATTCAGTCGTTTGAAATAGGGCAATGATATTGTTGAATTTTTTGTTAATTTACAACACCGAGATATTTTCAGGATATAATGACATACTCCTGATTCCTGCTGGAGCTACTAACATCAGGGTAGAAGAGTTGGCTCCATCAAACAATTATTTGGGTAAGTATAACAAATTACAATATTTATTCTACTCGCATTGATATTGTTATAATCAAAAGCTGATGCTAATTTCCGAATATTTTTAACCTTTCAGCAATAAGAAATAAAACTGGATATTATCACTTGAACGGAAACTGGAGGATAGACTTTCCCAAATCCCTTGATTTTGCTGGATGCAGATTCAAATATGAAAGAAGCCCGCAAGAATTCGCTGCTCCTGATATAATTACCGCTTTAGGTCCTACTGATGAATCACTATTTTTCGTGGTAAGTATTTCCGAATCGGATTCAGGCGATACAAAAAGACAATATTACATTTTATGAAACGTACCCCTAATTTTCTTATATTAGATTGGAGCTGCGACCTGTTTCCCTGCGCCCCGTGCTGATCTGTTGTGATGCTCCTTGGTCATCAGAGGCCTTTATCTAGCTTGATTTTTTTAATAAGACTTCAAAGTCTTAATATATAGCTAATAGCTTATGGTTTCTCCCATGTCTTAGCCTTGATATCTCTTCGCATTTACTGAGCTTGTGTAGCATGGTTTCTTCTTTCTCCCGGCAGAATCTGCATGGAGTTTCTCCTGCTCCATTGATGAATTTCTGTTTCACCAACTTAGCGATTTCGCTTCCATCCACGTCTTTATACTGGAATTCGCCAGCTGACAGAAGGGTCGTGGACCTATCATGGCCCATGGATACCTTCAGGAGATGAAGCATCGGCCTCCTCATTGCCCTTGGGTCCTTTTGGGTATCCAGGCCAAAGTAACTGTGGGAACCTAGTTCGTTGAGTGCGCTAAGGCAGCTCCCTACAGGTCGCGAAATATTCAGTAGGAGCACCTTAATTCCCACCTGACTGTCGGAGAAAATGGTTATGGTTTTGTTTTCAAACTTGTGCCTGAGCAATTCTCCAACGCAGTATTCGATAGCTGCAACTTTTATCTGAAACACTGACCTCTAATTCAACCTCTAAGGAGGTTGCATTAATGGCCATGGTACGATTGCGCAAGGCTGGTGTAAACCTCGAAGTAGAAATGGGTCAATGGAGGCTGGGTCTATGGCGGGAAGCGCTTACTGCGCAACCTCTGCTGCAGGCAACAAGTGATGCAATTGAACCCAGGTTTGTGTTTAATAAACCCTACAACATACAAATTAAGCAGAACACAGAGTCAGATACTACAAATGCAATACGGATTTATACAAACGGCTCAAAAGCCAAAGAAGGCTCAGGATGTG
>WOGJ01128862.1:795-11099 GCA_015342185.1 Leptinotarsa juncta | reverse complement strand
GCTCACGACCATCTATAAGAAGTGACTGTGGAATGAATGCAGAGTTACTATGATTTCATTGATATGAATCCATTTTCGTCTCTCCTCCTAACAGGGATCTTTTATTTGTGAAAAACAAAACAATTTTTTCATATTGAAAAATTCTTAGGGCAACTAACTTTTTTTGACGTGTATATGTCAAGCAGTTCACATATTACCATACATAAACTTTTATACGGATATCCCCACTGATGACAAATGTTTATCCAGTTTCCTTTATTGCGTTTTCAGTCGAAATCAGGTTCCGCAGCTCCTAAAATATCGGGAACGTTCCAGGCAGTCAGACATTCTTTCCATTTTATTGATCAAAAAATGAATCAACGCCCAAATGACTATCATAAACTCTGGCTCATATGTTACAAGTCATTGCATTCTGACACAGGACTTCCATCGATTACGAATCTATCATGCTTTATGGAGTAATTTTTGTGAAAAATGAATATTGACATCTTCGAAAGGACCGACGGTTTGCTTCCAGAACGTGTGTCGTTTGCCGAAGATTGATGAACCGATTCTATCTGAAATGTCATGATTTATCTAGTTTTTTATTTTGAAAATATGTGACAAAGTATTCGTGAAGACCATTTTCTTGAAAGAATTTTCATTTGAGTAGAGTTTCAATTCAATTACTCAAATTTCGAAGTGAAAATCTTCATATCATCAACATTTACAACATCTTACAGAATATAACATCATCGAAATTATTAAAAAAAAGTTATTTTGGTAAAAACACCATATTCTCAGAGTTCAACGATAATCCATGTCATAAAAATTGATATTTTGTAGGGAAAAATTAATTTGTTGAATTGTTTGTCATTGATAAATACTACTGAACTGATTTACTGATTTTAAAAATAGTTTCCACCTTCAGAAAGCCATATTCTCAGTGAGTAGCATGATATGTACAGAATCATCAACAGAATCACAGATCTCTACGTAAATGGCAATAATATACTATGTTGCGGTGTTATTATCCTGAGGTGGATTAAAGGGCACGAAAGGAGTAAAGGTATTCGCATTGCCGACTTTGTAGCCAAGGAAGCGGCTGGACTAAGAATTTTAGGACCCAGTGGCACCCAAGGCCTCGTCAAATTTATACTTTTGGGGTACATGAACTGCTGTAGTCTTATTTTCGTAGAAGAACTTTATTATCTTCATTCCTTTTTCTGCTATAACTGCTTCGGAAAATAAACTCTTTCTAAGATCATGTATAAATGAACGAAGTTTTATTTATACCTGATCTTAGAAAGAGTTTATTTTCCGAAGGGGTTATAGCAGCAAAAGGAATGAAGATAATGAAGTTCTTCTACGAAAATGAGACTGAACTACTGTAGTCTCTTTCTAAGATCAGGTATAAATAAAACATCGTTCGTTGTCGATTCATGCCATATTCCATTAATTAGCTTTTGTATTTTGATTGTGCATTTCCCTTTCACAATTAGTTTTTGATTATTACTCAGAAAAACAGCATTGGAGTCGTTTATAGATTCAAAATATAAAAATATTTTCGACGATTAGTCATATGAGTCATACTAAAAGTCAGTTTTCTATTTTCATGTATTAACATATACTACAGTAGTTCAGTCCGCTTGATTCACGGACCCCAACATATACCCATGCTCAATCCTTAAAGAGTTGGGATGAAATCAAGGGATGTAATCTTGCCAGGATCACTTTGGGCGACCCTGGGAAGCTAGCGCCAAAGAAATATCTGGCGATGACCAGGAAAAATATACGCCTTACAGTAGGATTTCTGACTGGTCACTGTCAACTAAGGAAACACCTCCATAATATGGAGCTAGTGGACACACCTCTATGCAGGATGTGTGAACAGGAATATGAGACTGTCAGGCATGTCCTATGTGAGTGTACGGAGTTATCGTCAATAAGAGAGTGTTTGTTCGGCGAGTCTTGGCTTACACCTGCCGATATAAAGGAGATGTCTCCCAGTGACCTGTCCACCTTCCTGGAAAGGACAGGATGCACGATGACCTAGGAGGACAACTCCTCGAGAGGATATACAATGGGTCACATGTGGCCTAAGTGTTGTGGGCCTATACTCATCCTCCCTACTCTACAGCTACAGATGACAGATACAGATACAGATGAACAACATCTGAAATATATTACGCCATTTTAATCTTCAAAATTCAGATATGTTTGTTTGGCACCAAATAATTGACACTAACTGGATGGAGACGCATTTCTTGTGGATTAAAGAAATCATTCAAACAACTACTCCATTATAGAGGTCTATTATATAAACACTATTTCCAAATACCTATACCAAATGAAAATGGAAAGTTGTATGTGGTTATTCGAAAATTGTTTCATTCCTTTCGGAATTCTTGACTAGGAAGACAGAAATCTACAAGAAAACAAAATGGAGAATAGTATCGATTTGATTGCAGATTCAAAAAATGAAGCAAAAGCAAAAGTGAATTAGTTATCCAACAGACGAAAAAAGCTTTTATTATTGAACATTGCCAACACATTCAATTCGAATTTGGTTCATACATACAAGTTCAAGGACACGTTAAATTTGGTCAAGAATGGAAACAAACAGGACTGTTCAGTGAGCTTCCACGACTGTGATGAAAAATACAAATAAAATTTCATAGAAATACATAACATTCATTAGAATAGTTTCTTAGGTAATTCATGGAAACTGATTATCGTGTATGACCGAGCTTATATAATGGACCTCTTGAGTTGTTGTTAATGATTATTTGTTAACTTTCACAATTATAATATAAAAATGATAAATTCACTTCAGAATAGTAATGTATACCAAAAATGCCCTGCATTGTGAAGGCAAGATACGGTCATTGATAAACTTTTTCTAATAAACTGTAAAACAGTTCCACTCGAAATCTTGTTCCACTGAACAAAATAATGAAAATGACGAGAAATCTTGTTTTTATCCATAATAATTTCATTAGAGTAAGTTGAAATCAACTCAAACTCTTCATAAAATAGTATTTTTTAATGAAAACCTTTCAAACCACGGGTTCAAATGTACCACTTCAATCGTCCACATATGAAGGAAAACTTAGACAGAAAGTGAAAGTTTCACTAATAGCTGTATACTCGTATATTATTTTTTATTCTAAAGAGTACCTATGACAGCCTACCAGTACATGGTAAAATGACAGAAAATAATTGATAATTGAATTAACAAGGCTCAAAACTTTAAATTACCCCTATAATTTGTTGAATATTTAGTTGCATCATACTAACCTTCACAGTTTTGATAAATTGTGGAAAGTTTACAGATACTTCATTAGTTTGTGTTACCCCCGTCAAGATAAAATGATATATAGTTACGCTGCCTAGAAGCAACACAAAATCAGGTAATAAAATAGTAATGAGCAAATATAACTGTATAATAGGATTGAAAATACCGTCTACATTACAAGATTGTTGTGTCATTTCCTTTCCAATAATCACAAACTACAAAAGAACAGGATTTTTAATTTTATATTTCGCAGTGAGAGCTGAGAAGAGACCAGGAGCACTTTCTCAATTGGTATTCGATGTCGAACCATAATTTTTCAATATAATCGCCATTCTAACGTTCGTTCATTAATGTTGCTGTCATCTTCTGAATACTTTCACCATCAGCGCTAGTGTTCCCCAGCGATCCAAATTGTCTATATATCCCATATATGCCTTTGCTGACGACAGCACACTTGTCTCGTCATTCCAATTGGATTTCAGGACATCGGCTATGGAGACACATTTCCACCGACAGCAGGAGGTTGCATATCTTAATGAGGAGATCTAGAAGCGATTTCGAATTGAGGTGGCAGTAAGCAGGTTCAATTCAATGCCACCAAAAACCCAGGCATCGGTTTTCTCCGAGAAGATAAATGTCTCCGAACTGAATATAATAGTGTCAGGTCAGACAATTCCGCTTTCTGCTTCGATAAGTTTGTTGGGGGTTGAAATGGACACCAATGTGTCTTGGCACAATCATGTCGTTGGAATTGCAAAGGCTGGTTCTCAAAAGCTTGGAACATTTTGCGAACCAGAAAACTGTACATAAATCAGCAACTTTTAATGCTATATAAAGCTCAGATCAGACCTTTTTTGGAGTATTTTTCTCATGTATGGAGCTATTTCCCCAAACATACCCTGAAGTTGTTGGATTCCCTCCATAAAAGAGACATCCGCCAGATTGGAGACGCGAACATCACGTGCTACCTTGATAGCGTTGAACATCGAAGAAGGGTTGGAAATTTGCCTCTCTTCTATAGATACTTTCTCGGGAAGTGTTCAAGTGACTTGGCACATTTGATTCCACCAAGAGCGGGCTGAGAGGGCTGCCCATCGTTCTGAGGTTCAACTCAGTACACCTCAAACTTCACTGTTTAAGAAGTCTTTAATTTCCATCGATTCAAATCCAATATAAATCGCTACTTTCTCACAGACACCGCTCTGAGAGCTCCTTAAGGATTCTCATGTAGTACTTGTGTACATGCTATTAGAAGGTGAAACTTTCACGAATGGGGATATAGTGTATTTTGCGGTTTTCCGGCAATTAATCAGCCTTCAAACCGTATGTTATCTGATCTGAAATGGTGGACAATTGTTTTTTGCTGAAAACGTTTGTATCAATATGGGCATGTCCGTTCTAATAACCAAAGGTCTTTGTTGGATCCCCACAAGGTAAAAAAGATGATTGTTTTTGAATAACCCACAAGAGTCAAAAAATTTCGAAGTTTTTGGAACACCTCTTGAATGCATACCAAGAAACAAGCTCAAGGTTGACTGGTTGACATTAATTTTTTTAAAAATTGTTCTTTCTCAGAAACTTTCGTACTTCGATCTTTAAGGAATAGTAGTCTGTGAATTACAGAGCGAACCCAAACTTTTTTATTTAACCAGTTTCACGGTGGCTTTGGACTTAATGATATCTATGAAAACGTTTACTACATACTGTTTTTTGTCGGGTTTATGGGCCGTCGCACAGTGGAATTTCTTATTGACGCTTCGCTGGCACGCATGGCTAGCTTCTTCAGATGTGCTTCCATCCCGGACTGAGCAAGTTAGCCACGCGTTCTAGCGAGATGTCAGAAAGAAATTACACAGCCAAAACCTGACAAAAAATACGGATTCAGGAGATCATATCCGCGAAACTTCCATCGAAACTTTTTGTTTAATGAAGCCTCTGTGTCTGTGGTGTGTATGAATGGCTTTTCCACTATCTGTCGATCGAAAGGAAATATTGACTTTGAATTTTCGACAATTTATGAATATCATAGTAGAGAGATAACTATTGATATATGGCCGATACTTGATGAAAATCCATAACTAACGTATTCAAAAAACACTTTATCCTGAGATTTTCACTAAAGAGTTTCACAAAAACGCAACGCCCGTAGAAGCCATTGTATGGCGAAACACGTGTTGCGTTTTTGTAAAATTGCTTAGGAAAAATCTCACAATAAATTGTTTTTTGAATACGTTAGATAACTATTGTTTTTTGGAAAAATCCAAAAAAGTGGTCCATGTGGCATAAACCATAAATGTCAATGGCAAAGAACTGTGTGTGAACAGAGTAATTTTGACTGAAATATTTTTGGCTAATCAGAAAATTAGATAAACCTCGATTGTCCACGGAAATAGAAATTTATAGAAATTTTCACTGAATGGAGAAATTTAGGAAAGAAACAAGTGTGTACTGTTGCAAATAGAAAAAAAATTGGATGCTCTCTGTAGAACTCAGTAAGCGTAGCATTGACGAATCAAAGTGAAAACTTACAAACACAGTTTCAATTTGTATTATAAATGATTAACTAATAAAGTTTGAATTTGTATTTTAAAAGGTTTACAAAACTGCGACACGTGTTATCATTTCTGCTTAAGAAATCTATTGTAAAGTAAAACAGATGTCGCGGTTTTGTGAACCTCTAATGAAAATCTTACAATAAACCGTATTAATGAGTATCAATAAGGAATTTGTTTCATCGACAAACTATAAAATCCCAGTTATAATCGCTCCCCAATCCAGAAAACCGCGCAAGATACAGACATTTTTATTTGACAAATTTCGTTCTCTCAACATATTTACACTAAAAGAGGTTAGCAATTTTACGAGTCCAAAAAAACACCAGAGAGACCGTTGTTTCGGCCCCCCCCTTGAATCAGTGCTATACTGAACCCAAGTCACGAATACGCTGTTGGACTTAACTGTCTTTGAAGAAAAAGCCTGAGAAAGTGAAGGCGATTCCTGACGTCTCCTCTTATGAAGGCGCCATCTACCACGCCAGAGAGCGTTGTTTTGCTCCCCCCCCTGGATTTTTTCAGCGGTGCTATACTGAACCTAAATCACGAATACACTGCTGGACTCAACTGTCTTTGAAGAACAAGCCTGAGAAAGTGAAGGCGATACCTGACGTCTCCTCTTATGAAGACGCCAACTATTGGATCAACAGAAAGCCCAATCCACGATTATCAGAGATGAAAGAGGCTCTCCAGGGCGGCCCATTGCAAAGCCAAACGAGGTTCGTCCTCTCTAATCTAGTAGCCATGTAGTGAAAGCTGCTTGATGTTGGATCTCGAATGACTTGTTTTTTGGCTCTAGTTTCAACTATTTGCTTGTAGTGAAAGACAATGAAGGAATCTCGTTTTCGTCGAAGCTCAGCTTGGATCACTTTGAAGAACGTCTTCTTTCTTCGAACGTATTCAAAAAACACTATATTGTGAGATTTTCACTAAACGATTTTACAAAAACGCAACGCGTGTTTAGCCATATAATGGCTTCTTCTGCCGTGTCTCAACTTCGATATTCGTGAATTAATCTTCTATCAAATCACCTTTCCATATATCTCGGAAACAATTTGAATTATAAAAACTACCGATGATTTCTGTAGAGATTGTTTTTCTCCTCACACACTTTATATTTCGCAACTTGGTCGATACACAGCTTGGTTGTAGTATGTCATTATGGTATTGAATTATTGTTTGCATAAACACTTTTCATATAAAATCAAATTTGAAATATGTTTCGAAAATAACCTATTTTACTTGTTAGGCTCTTCAACTTCTACTCAAAGAATTGTTTATATGCACTGACCTCGGTTACATTCCACTGAACTGGAGCACTTTTTTGTTTTGAATGAAACTCATAACGTTGATCTCAGTATCGTTACTGAAACGAACCTCCGCAGACTCATATTATTAATTTATTACATAACAACATAAATAAACAAACGCCTGTGACTAATTTATGGATATTTACTCCATATGATAAAATTTCAAACCAGTTATTTAACTTGTATACTATCGTATTTACCTACATGCACATTGCATGGAATAACAAACAGTTTATTTACCGCGACGTGATAATCACAACTTCATAGCATATTTTAAAATATATAGCGATGAGAAAGCAAACAAAATTGATATTCCGCTTTTTTTGTTTCTATAAAATTGTGGTTTCAACTTAATATAGGTTGACGTAGGCTTTGTAGGCAAAGAGTTTATTACTCATGATGACTTGATGAACTGTTAGAAATCAGTGTTTTACGGCTTCAAACAGATGATGAATTGTGAGCGTGAGAGATTTTCTTCTAGTCACCATACGGTTTGTTGTGTTAGGTTAGGCATTGTAGGGAAATAATTAAAGAAATTAGTAAAATACCGTTTTGCTGGCAAGAGTGAAATTTCATTTCAGTTGTTGAAACTCATATAGACTTCAAGGAAGATCATGATAAATATGAAGTACATATTTTCAACGGAATCTATTTCAAATGTCGAAAATGTACAAAATACCGTTATTTTGTTAGTAAAAACTACAGGGATTAGTTCAGTTGTCTTGTTTCATCATTATTTTCCTCTCAATTGAATTTTTCTTTACCAATTTCATTAAACTATATAAAGGTTTATTTCGAAATATTTTTAATATGTAACAGATTACAATATAAAGCCATCAAACGATAATTTTGTTTTTAATTTGATTTTAATTTAGATGTCGATCAAAGTAATTATCATTTCAATAACTATATTATTTAATAAACCTCATTATTTATTGAAATATTACAGAAATGGGACAAAATTTTCTTATTTCGAGAAGCTAGAATACTCTCTTTTCAGTTTTTGAAATATTCCAAACTGTTGAATTTAGATTTTTGACTCTATATACAAAAAATACAAATCATACATTGATAGATCCACTAGATATTTCTTTCAGCAGACCTTAACATTTCGATACATTCATTGAAATACGAATAAATAATTACCTTGATATTTTTACTGATTTCAGTATCACAAATTAATTACATTCCTGTGGGAAAATTTTAAATCAATCTCCGCAACGTTCTACTTTACAAAATTCTTCAAAAGACACCGAATTAAATTGAAAGAATCTAATTACTCTAAAATCCTCTGCTATAAAGGATTCGAAAGGGTGATTATCCTAAAATTACGGCATTTCAGAACGATGTAATAGCATTCCTTACACCAAAATCCTTAATTGAAACACAAGAGTTTCAGAATCCTCATTTCGTATTGGTCCACTGTGAGAACCTAATATCCCGAAAAGACCGATTCTACCTAATTAGAAATGAATTGGGGAAAACACTTTAGGCGACATTGTTGATTTCAGTTTTGTCATTGCTCTGAAGAAATTTCAAGAATTACTTCAGGAGGTGTCAGACGATGTATCGAAGTACGAGCAGAATTACGTCGTTTCTGAATGACTTTCAGAGAATTTAATTTGATTTGTGGGATGTTCTTGCTTTTCAAGACCTCCTTTGATTACCTTTTCAAAATGAACTGGCAAGAAAATTAAAATTTCGAACATAAGTTCCCTCCCTAGCTAATACCATGACGGGTACTGAATTATCGAGTGATCACATTCAACCCGGTTTTGGAGTGTTAGTGCTCTCTCTCGAACATCCATCAGTCAATTTTGATTTATGTTAGGGTTTTGGTTAATGGCTTTCTTTCTTGGCTGAGTTCATGGTTCAGTAGATGGAGCTGTTACTACTTTATTGTTGTAAACGGCTCCAAAGGTTTTGTATTAACTGGAATGTCGAAGATATAAGTTGACTATCAGGCAGTAATGCTGTCTTGGTTAAATCTGATCTGCACTGGTAAGCAGTAACAATTGGAATCCGCTATGTAGGTAACGACATTAGTTTTAGCCAGGCAAGTACAAATGCTGGGAAAGGTGAAAGTTTCGAACGTTAAACTGCGAGAGGTAGATATTCGAAATATTTATCTTATTTGGCATTCATATCTTACTTTGCTATAATCAGTAGAATGACTTGATTTCTGTTCTGTTGTCAATTTTTGATGTGACATCGGTTTTTAAAAGAGGACAGATAATTATTGAATTGAAATCCGGCAAGAATGACGGTTTTCAATTTGATATATCGTTACGCTAACATGTTAATTAATCACTTTAAACTATCCACTTTCAACATTTGTATGATATACATCAATGAAACAATTCAACTTAACAGTGTAATTAAATGATTTCGACACACTTCAGATAACAAATACCAAATAGAAGGAACATTATAGATCATTCATAATTTTCTCTGATATCATCTTATTACTTTTGAAACTTTGGTGACTTATATTCAGCAGATATTCAATGAAACTGTCCTATGAAACTGAAGCAAAATATTTTCAGGTTCTTTGATATGGAAGTATCATAAGCCGAATCGGTTTTGAAAAAAGAGAATTATTAATTCACTTGAGGCGGTAAAACTCAAATGATTTGAGCTCCACAATCTCCACTTAGCAATTATGATCGAAATGAGAAAATGGAATTATCTTAAAGTAGAAGAGATCAGCTGAAAAAAGTGATTGAATACTGAACTGAAAAAGTTTTTCATAAGAATGAAAGACATTTTGGAATAATGGTAACACATTCAAACAAAGCGATGATATACAGGAATTATGACGAATAAACAGAAAAATAAATAAAGAGTTTCTTTACTCAATTTCGCAATAAACTAACTAGTCATCATATCCATTTTTCTAGAAAAGTGAGAACATTATAAAACAGTCCTATTCTCCGAAAATGTTCTTTGCATGAATGCTGCTGTTCCAATGTTTTGACAAAATCAGAATCAACGAAATTAGGCGCGTTATAGAACAGTGCTTTCAAAAAATTGTTCTATAGCGCCATCTAGTGGTGAATTACAGAAAAATTTATAGCCTAAGAACCTTCTCTATGAAAAATTATTTATACATATCAAGTTTCATCACGATCGGTTAAGCAATGTAGAAGTTTATCTCTTACCAAC
>WOGJ01128726.1:0-11541 GCA_015342185.1 Leptinotarsa juncta | reverse complement strand
CGCGTTTTCTTTTTTAATCCCGGGACTTTTCAGCCCAGGATGCTCTTATTAGAACCAAAGACACGTGGGAGGAAACTCTTTTGGTTTGAATTATAAGCAGTACCTACCACTGTAGCGTTACTTTGTCAGTTAGACTTCGTAAACAATTTTCCATTGAGTTTTCATGATGAAATGATTTAGTTTTTAGTATTTTATCTACAAAGAGAGTTGTTACTTTTCAAAATGTCTATATATCTTTATAGCAAAGAAAATTAATACTTTTAAAAATACTTATTCTTGATTTATATCAATTTCTCTTTTAAACAAAGTGGTAATAAGATTAAAAATATTCATAGGTGATTTTCATTACTATTGTACAGTAATGGAAAAAGACTACTGAAACCTTGGAAAACTGGCTCCACCTCGATTGACAGCAAAGACAAAAGATAGCGCTATAGCAATTTTATTCATTCTACCAAAAATTAAAAATTTTCAAATGGATCGATTCATTACTGTAAAATTCTCTAAAAAAAGAAATCTGATTGATTTGGAAACATTTTTGTTTCAATTAAACTTTTACTATGTATTTTCAAAAACAACACCTCACGATTTGATCTTCACAGACTTTATTTAAAAAATATCACAACATATTTCGTTAGCACAGTAGTTTTGTCAAATCACTTGACAAAGCTACTGTGTTAGCAAAACATGTTGGGATATTTTTAAATAAAGTTTGTGAAGATCAAATCGTGAGGTGTAGTTTATGAAATTAATATGGATCTTTATCAAGTAACGGCCGAATTAATCAGAAAATTTTACTATGTACCTGTAAGTTTTCCCAATAAGTTTTGGTTTTTATCAATATTTTTTTTAGTTTTGTACTAATAATTCATGTTCCTTTCAGAATACCTTTTGATATGTTCATATCATTGTTTTTCATTACAATAAACTTTTTGTACCTGTAAATAATATGAGCACCGTACCAGTACCAAGTTTGTAACGAACAGTAGTTTCAGAATATGTTTGAATGTAGTTGACAATGTTAATTGTCGAATGTTATATAAGATATAAAATTTCGATTCGTTGATGAAACTGTTTTCTTTCTTTGGGTTTATTAACGCTCTGGATATTTGGTTGGTGCCTACACTATTTTAGTTTCGTCAAGTCATCTTACACTGAGAATAAACCATCTACTGGAATTTTGATTTTGACCACAAACAGCCAGGTTTGACCCATTGCAACCCTAAGGTACTACGGATCTATTATATCTGGCGCCCAACGTGGGGCCTGGTTTTTTAAAGTCATATCAAAGTCAGAAAATAATGGTGGGCACCAGATGTGGTACCTCAGGGTTGGGTCAAACCTGGCTCTTTGTAGTGAAATGCAGAATTCTAGTAGAAGGTTTATTTTCAATATAAGATGACTCGAGGAAACTAATAGTGCACGTTCAGTCAGAGTTACCCTGAAATTTAATATCCTTGCATACCTAAAATACTGCAGGCATCAAGCAAATATCCAGAGGAATTACATTATGAGTTTTTTCACTTTCAAGTTATCTTGCAGTACCGACGAAATAGGTAGGTACTGCTTTGAAAATATTCTCGAACCGCTAATTGTTGCTATACCCAGAACGCACGAAATGGTATTGTGGGTCATATAAACAAGTGGCGCTGTGAAAACCACGTTTTGCTACAATTGTCTAGAAATAATAACGTACAATCAAATATAAGAATCAAGGAAAACATGAACATTGAATTATTCAAAATAGTTATTTTTGTATGAGAGTGTAAACTTTTGTGCCATGAAAACACGAATTTTATACACGAAATATAGACAACATTTTTGTACAACTGTGAATATGAATTAACATCGTCTGAAATATGTTAAAAATAAATACTTCCAATACATCTTGACGTATTATAAAACCTCCTATTGTATGAACTGTCTATTCAATGTTGAAAAGTACATTGAATGTTAAGGAAAATATTGATATAAGGAAGTTTTCAAAATTGGTCGGGCTCATTAAGAACAAAAGCGTCGAATACCGAGGAAAGAAATCTAAAGTTTTATCAAGGGATGATATCAATAAAGTTATTCCAAATGCTGGTTACGAAACAAATTTACTTTATAAGGTACAGAAATAATCATAATTTTGTAAGATTAGTAGTAATTTCAATATTCTTTATTTGTAGGTTGTCCTAATTTTGGGTACCATCAATGATTGTTCCAATAAATGAAATTTTTTTATGATGAATAATAAACTAATAATTAACTCTGTTAAAAATGAATCTTTCAAAAAGTAATATTTCATGTTTATTTTGTAAAGTATTTTGGCAGTGAAAAAAAGTGAACATTTAGTACATTTTTTCTAAGGTTCAACCAGCGTTTGCAATGTAAGCGCAAAAAATGTGTTATTTACGACCACATTAGAAACATCTAAAATTATCAGTGTTTCTCTAATATATATTGCATGTTATATACATATAAACCTTCCTCTTAAATCACTCTATCTATTAAAAAAAACATGCATCAAAATCTGTTTCCCTTCAAAGATCTAAGCATGCATAGTGACAGACAGATGGCGGGAAGCGACTTTGCTTCGTAGTGATTGGGAAGAAAATAACACAGGATTCCAGAATGATATTAAAAAGTAAAATGCCCTGTAGAAAATGAATCCCGAATAATTGGGATAGTATAATAGACTAATGAAATTGAAAATTGCAATCCAGTAAAACTACCTACTAAATTAATAAAACAACTGGATAAGACAAGATATCGAAAAGATCACACCACTATAAATACAAAACCATACAAAACTATTCTACTCAAGCATTGTATTATAAAGAATACTATGACTCAATATACGAGAAGTTTCTTTTCTGAGCAGATTCCGAAACCGACAATTCTTAATATTTTAGTACTAGTTGGTAGATGGCAGAGAGAATTACTCACCTATTTCTCAAATGATTCGAGACTTTCTCATGAGATGGCGACACCTAGATTTTCTCTCCAAACTCTCGCCTCATGTTGAAAAACATTAATACATGTTTGATATCAAACTTTATAAGGACCACATACACTCTATTTTTTCTGCTTGACTTTTTTCTTGATATATTTATTTTTTTCTCGAAATCTCAACGGTTTCTCCGAATTTTTCTCAAACACTCAACATTCTCACAGGTTCACAAAATCGCATGATGTTAACAAAAAACTCAAGATTTCGAGAAAATCATTTGCTATAGACAATTTTTAGCATAGTTTTGTAATTTATTTTCATTTGCCTCTAATTCATGAACTTTCCACGTTGAGCCATGTGTGTTATACGAATCCGAATCAACAATTAGTGGACAATAAATATAACATATAGAAAAATGTCACTTAGAAAAAAAAATTCAATTATAGCACACTAATGGATTTCTTAATATATCTGTATGTGAGACATGTTTGTTGCCTGTTTTAATAAAAAAGGTATTGAAATGTGATTAAATTTTTGTGGAAATTGATAAAGGATTAGGTAACAGTATATATTATGTATATTACTGGAGTTTTTTCCCAAAAAACTCCAGTAATATTCATTACTACACCAAAGGTTCCAAACAGTGCATCATAAAAATATATTATGTTATAACTTCTTCATACTTATATATTCGTTGCAATAAAATTATGATTTGATTGAACATTTTGAGAACCATAAAAAAATGAAATACTTGAAAATCAACACACATCCACAATATAATACATATTTATTCGACATCAATTATGAATCAAAATTGCACATAGACAGATAGATTATTTTATTTAACACCGGCCATTACAACAGAAGGGTACAGCTTACGATACATTATGCAAATGTTAATGTTAAACAATATATAGCTTAGTGAATAATAAAATAAAATGGTATTCAAATACATATCATTTCCTAAAACTACTGCTCTCAAAGGTTATGTGATTTGAATCAAATTTTTTGTTCAAATATTCTTACAATAATTAAAAACGTTTCTACACCAAAAACAGTTTTTTTACAGTGTGTAAAAGCCAAATGGAATAAATTTATCATTTTGGTTACTATACATATTTAAAAAAACGAAACACGTCAAATGTGAATTATAATTGGACATTCTTCAACGTAACAATGCCACCCCTATCTTCAACCCCCTTCGAATGACAGGTACAACCCCCAATTTTTCAAATTGGAAGTATAGGTTTGTGATATATAATTTGAAAGGTCTCTTCATTCTCTATTCAAAAATTTCATCGCTTGCAAGTTTACTACAACAATTGAGATAAAATCAATTAAAATCATGTGGTTACCGAAATTTGATAAAATACACTTAAAAACTAAAATGTAATGCAAAACGTAATGAAATGTAGAATACGAAAAAGAACTATGGATGTTAACGAAGTAGATGTTCAAAATGTTCACCGCGAACGTCTTGGCAACATACTAATCTCAAAATAAAACTGTCTTCTATCATTATTCAACAGATCAGGCGTAACCAACCTAATCGTAAGCGTTATTCGTTCTTTCAAGTCATTCGAATCTGAAGATTTATTACACATTGCTCTTTACATATCCCCATAAAAGAAAATCCAATGATGAAAGATCAGATGACCGAGCTGGCTCTATCCTACTGAAACCATATCATTTTCACTGGAACTTGAGGGTTTCCTGGATCAGGATATAAATTTGCTAAACTTGAAATGGCATCATTTTGAAGTAGTGCCAAATAATTATCGCCATTCAAGTTGCCCTCAATGAATAAGGGACCAATGATATGGTTTTCTACAATTCCTGCCCAAACATTAACTTTTTGAGGGTATTGCGTGTGTTCTTCTTTCATCCAGTGAGGATTTTCCATTGACCTGTAGCGGCAATGCTGCCGATTAGCATGGCCGTTAAGAGACAAAGTACACTCATCAGAAAACATAACGTCTTCTAATTGGATAATATTGTTATGCAACATGTCCATCATTTGCTCATAAAATAAGTTCTTCTATAAAAATCGTCTTCCAAAAGCTCCTGAGTAGGTATCATCTTATAGGGATGCATTTTACTTTCTTATAATATGTTTATAATCGATGTATGGCTAACAATGAATGTATAGTGGATGCCTGTCTACTCGATGTATGTTGGTTTTCCTCAAACTCCAGCATCACATCTGATGTGAGTTCATCACTCATTGCATTGGCAGCTCCTTTTTCTATCCGTCCCACATGACTAATCTCGCGAAACTGCGTCTTTATTCTACTTATTGTTCTTGAGATATAGTTGGTAAATTAAGGAATTTCTTATGAAATAGGCGAGCTACTTCCTGTTGTTTTAGGGTCTTATCTCCGTAATCAATCATTTGTAAAACTGTTATTTTATGCATTTCCGTTAATCTAACCATTTATCAGACTGGAAGTTAACGAACTTTGAACTTAAATTAAAATTCTGACAACTAATGTTGTAACATACAAAACAAGTTGACAAGGCGTTTAAAACTAACGTTGCCATAGAAATTATGTAAAGTTTTTTTAAAGGATACCATCTAAAAAGGACATTGCTATGGTTTTTGCTCATTTTCTTATTATCAATAACTCAACAGGAAATAAGTTTTGAGTATATTGCAATAAGTGTATTTTATCGAATTTCGGTAACCACATGATTTGAATTCATTTTATCTTAATTGTTGCAATAAACTAAAAAGAGATATCATTTTCGAATAGAGAATGAAGAAACCTTTTAAAAAATATATAACAAACCTATACTTCCCATTTGAAAAATTGGGGGTTGTACCTGTCATTCGACGGGGGTTGAAGTTAAAGGTAGCATTTTTCCGTTGAAGTATGTCAAATTATAATTTAAATTTGACGTGTTTAGGGATTTTTTAAAATATGTACCGTAACTGAAATAATGAGTTTATTCCATTTGGCTTTTACACACTGTATAAGTTTGTGCACAATGGATTTTGCCCTTCCATCACATATGATTGTGTGCATTTTTTCTTGTATTGAGAGTGTCATGAATATGCTTTTCATCTTCAATAAATATTGGCAAAATCGTTTTCATTCATTCAGATGAAATTTTAGGTAGCAGAATGTTACATAAATTCGGGAAAATCATCTACTTTTTTCAATTTGTCCCAATCTCTCTTCCAGCAACCGTTTGTCTAACTTGTGTTTACACAAGTACTGTCCATTCAGAAATAATACTGGAATTTCATACCGGTATAATCTCAAATATCGAACGTTTTCCTTTTTCGAAATATCCACAGTGCTGAAGTCAACTTTATTCAGATAAGGGTGCAATTCATTCTTGAGTTCATCGCACAACGGGCAAGGCTCCCTGGTATAAAGAGTAAGACTAGGCAGTTGGTTAGGCGGTAGCTGATCTTCCCTGATGAAAAATAATCAAGGATGTCAAATGAAAACCCATGAAATGAAACTATTATAAATATTTTTAAAAAATTATTACAAAATAAAAGCACACTGTTGATAAATTTAATTTATTAAATCTGTCAACTTTCAAGGATCAGAATATTAATCACATAAATTTGAACTATAAAAACATACCAATGTCACCTAAGTCGAATAATATTCAAAAGTTAAAGCAAAGAATTCCAACAAAATGGAAACTAATTTGGAAAAATATTGATTAGTATACCTAAAAGTGTCAAAGAAGGTGAAATGAGATGTGAAGGTGATGTGGCGAATATTCAAATTTCATGGGCTACGTAAATTCGATTAGCGAGTTTTTTATGTTGGTACACTCGTCTTGAACATATGTTCACAGTTTCAGCTATTGAGCATGTTTACTTTGATCGTGAGAGTCATAAAAGATAAAAGTGTTTTACGTGTTTGGCGAATTTCTGTTATCGAAAAAAATGTATCAAAGAATTTGCATCAAACTTTAGTAAGAAATGGAATCACGTGCTCAAAAACACTATGGTGACGAACTATGGGTGTAGGGTTATAACATCGAAATCAAAGTCCAACCGTCCCAATATAGCCCAGAAGAGCTCCTCAAATGTCGAGGTTTTGCTCACTGTTTCCTTCTATTCCCCTGGCGTAGTGCATCAGGAGTTCTTATCACGTGGTGGTACGGTTAATAAAAAGCATTATCTTATGGTTATGCGCCACTTGCGAGATGTAATACGAAGAAAACGTCCGGTATTGTGGAAAAACAATGGCTAGGATTGAATCAAATAAGCGAGTGAATGTCATTATGTACTGATGATAGTACATTATGTACTATCATCAACGAAATGATTAGATTCAGCTCATTCGTGATACAAAGTAATAATTTAATAAATATATTGAGTGCTACATCTTGTAATGTTATCCAGATTGGTTCTGAAGAAGCAATCAAGAATTTTAATATATCGAGTAGTCGATATAAAAAATACATACTATGATTGATATTAAGTTGAGGCTATTTAAAATAATTTCTTTCATACACTCATTCTGTCAGATTTTTCTGTGGAAATCTGAGGAATGGCATTATCATATCAACACAAGTTATACTTTCCTGATTTTGATGATCACGCTTGCTCCATATTCCATGATTATTTTATGACGTAAATATAACGTTTTAAACGGTTCTTTTGTACTATTATCCTTACTTCACAACAAATTATATTTACAATTCTGCTGAATACTCTCAAGCTTATCGCTATGATAACCTGAATAGTAATTTTCTTTTTATTAAATTTTTGGTATTATTATTTAGTATTATTTCCTTGGAAAAAATTATATTGTTTACACTTTTTTATGCCATTTTTATTCCAACTTCCGTCTACTGCTCTTTTTATAATTAAGCTATATCTGAAACTCTGAAGCTAGTTGAAAACACATTCTTCTGGTTAACCTATAATCTCATTTTTACCCTTGTTTTCTTTCCATTAATTTGACCGTATTACATTTGATTTGTCAACATCACACCATAATAATGTCACCACACACAAGCTGATAATATCAGCTTCGGTGGATTTTTTGTTTATTCTAAGTCTCATATTACTAAGTCTGTATGTATTTTTCGCTATTTATAAATAAACATTATAAATAAAAAAAAATCATACTCCGAAACATCGGATGTCAGCCATTAAGAATGGCAGTGTTACATGTAAGTGAAATTTTACCTCCTTCTTTTGCTATATTACGTAGCAATCCTGTGACTGATATGTGATTCAATTCCAAAACGAATGTTTGGAGTACAAGAATAAGAAAAAGTGTAATTCTTTCGTATAATTCTGTGTCTGAAAGTCACTTCTTTTCATGATACACACAGCTATGTTAAGAGTCTACTTTAGAGGAATCAATTGCTCTCTTCCTTTCTTTGAAAAATTCCCACAGTTGGAAAAGTAGAAAGCCACAACTTTTCTTTCTCAAAAATGAATCTCTGCTTTCAATTCAGAAATTTTCAAATTCTCACAATAACTAGTAATGAATCTAGAGCAAAAAAAAGAAATGAAAATTTCTATGTTTTTTACCACTTTTATTTGTAACTGCAGTTTCGTCCTAAACAGAAATTTTCATTTTTCTTTTCATCGTTATCTCCTACCACGTAGTAACGGCTACATCCATCAATGAATCTAGAGAAATACATTGTTCTATATTAACATGTATAATGTATTTTATAAAATTGCAACTATGTACATGAGCCATTAACTTTGAATCTATATTTTCTGAATCATATATATAAAAATGGATGTTTGTCGGTTGGTGGGTAAGTGATAAACTTCTACGTCACTCAACCGATCGTGATGAAACTTGACATGTATAAGTAATTTTTCATAGAAAAGGTTTTCAGGCTATCACTTTTTCTGTAACTCGCCACTATATGGCGATGTAGAACATTTTTTGAAAGCACTGTTCTATAACGCTGCGCACGCCTAAGTTTGTTGATTCTGATTCTGTCAAAACATTGAAACAGCAGCGATACAGCAACATAGTACTAGTATATTATATATTTCCAATGAAATTCTATGAAAATGTAGCAGAAACTCACCTTATGTGGAAACACTAGTCTCTGCTTGCCGTCTTTTTGAACCTAACTACCACTTGGTACACGTTATCAGAAAAACGAAACTCTTAACGTAATGTCAAAATGCCAAGTTTGATTTCTAACAGAGCTTCTGATCATCAGCGGTTGTTGAATGGATTATAAAATAAACATATCTCGAGAGATACATTATCAAGTTAAGGGTTCAAGTAACTGAGAGGCATTATTCTGTTGTAAATTATCCCCTGAAAAATATTACTCCGGCCGCCGCTGGTTTTCGTCTATAGAATGTGACTCAACCAAGTTCGCGCTCAACTCGACTTGCGTTTCTCGATAGTTCTAGAAGTCATGTCGCTTCGAGAGACTTCTCTGTCAGCTTCCGTTACAATATATAAACACTACCAACAGGCAGATGGGGCAAGTCCAGTTGAAAGTACGGTACAAAGTGATCTAATATGGTGATAGACATCTGAGTATCAGTCTGAAGTTTCATTTGAAGTGTTTGTGTTGTAGTGTCAGTGTAGCAGTGAAATAAAGTTGAGTTTGATTGTACAGTGTAGTCAATCAGTTATTGTCGAACCCAGAGGGAAAACGTAACAATACTTGTTTTTTTTGTGTCGTATCAGTGATCCAAATAAGATTTTTCTGATCCTTTGCTCAACCAATCTGTCATTCGACATCATACTTCACCTTCAAAGAAAACTACTTTATAGAATTGTTCTTCACTGTATAATAATCAAACAGCTATTTCTTGGTGAAAAACAGTTTAATCTCATATACAACAAAATAAAAATTTTTAATTAGTAGAAGATTTATAGATATAAAATTAACAGATAAAAAAATCTGGAAGACAAATATAAGCCCAAATTGAACCAGACTCATTTGTTATCATTACATATAACACAAAATGAGACTTCTACATCCACCTGAATTATATTTGGAATTGAATGAAAATAAAATTACAAATTATTAAATTAAACTGGTGATTGCTCAAAAACTGATGAGCATCCCTCTTTTTCTGAGTTTATTAATAATTGAGATATCCAATTCCAAAGAAATGTGGAATTGGAAAAAAAAAGAAAGGAAAGTTCTTAATGATTCTATCCTTCAATCCAGAGAAACCGACATAAAATTTTCACCTGTTTCAGTTGAAAAATCTCCAAATAAATGAAGGAAAAAATATACTCACCGAACTTATTAACCATTAACAAGGAAAAATTAAATCACCAAAACCAAATCTTATTATTTATACTAGTAATTTGTAAATTCGTCTTTTTTGAAGCTGCAATCCTAATTATTGAATGTCAAATGATCAATAAAACATCATCCCTATTGAATTATTTTTTAAATAAACAGCCCTTTATTTTACTACTTTATCACCAACCACAATAAAAAAAATGCAAACACATTCAAATACAGTTGAAAATTTGATATTTATGGAATGATTTAAAATTTAATCAATTAACAATTCACCAGTTACATATTGATTAGATTTACAAGTTCAGAAAAACTGCAGGATTAGTTAAATTGACATTTACACCAAGATGAATATAATTGTACTTTTTAAAATTTTCTTCAAAATAAACTTAACCAAAAGATCAGATATAAAATCAGATATACTCTACTCTACTCTAATGAGATGAGAAAAACCGGACTATTACCACGAAAAGTTGTGGCAATGGATCGTATTTCAGAATTACGGAAGACAAATGATGAGTTAAAATGCAACAACAGTAGCAATACCTTCCATACAACCTTAAACTCACAGTCTCTCAATCATGATCGAAGAAGCTCCTCCTCCTCCGTTACAAATGGACGCCACTCCTTTCTCTCCGCTCTTCAGAGCATGAACCAAATGAACGACGATTCTTGCTCCAGACATACCGATGGGGTGACCGAGACTTACAGCCCCTCCGTGAATATTCACTTTCGCAGGATCCAATCCTAGAATCTGTTGGTTTGCAACGACGACAACGCTGAAGGCTTCATTGATTTCCCACATCGCAACGTCGTCTTTTTTTACTCCAGTTTTCTCCAATAACTTCGGAATGGCTACTGCAGGAGCTATAGGAAAATCTATGGGGTCGCAAGCGCCGTCTTGATAACCTACGATTCTAGCTAATGGTTTTACGTTCAGACGCTTTGCAGTTTCTGGAGTGGTCATGATGAGGGCAGCTGCTCCGTCGTTGAGAGTTGAGGCATTTCCCGCTGTGACGGTACCATTTTCTTTCTGAGAAACGGTAAATAGATAAATACATTTTGTTAATTCATTGATTTTGTTTATTGTAAATAGGGAAACCCAATATACAAGATGAACATGAAATTATACAGTGTGGACGTTCATCCATCCGAACTTTCGAACAGAGCAAAATATCAAAAAAATCAGAAAAAAAGAAATTTTAAGCCAACATTTTTAATTTTTTTCAAAAAAATATTTGTCAATTCATCGATTTCAATTTTGTGCCCTTAGAAGTAGTGCCCTCATATAATGGGTGTTTTTTATAGAGGTATAGAACTTTAAGTTGGCATTACTTTTCAAGATGGCGACCGATTTAACAGCTGTCAAGTGATTTATTCTT
>WOGJ01128666.1:0-10874 GCA_015342185.1 Leptinotarsa juncta | reverse complement strand
AATGGACGTCTAGCAGAGACGAGCCGCTGACTTTTACCCCTTCCGTGTGAAGTGGGCCCGAGGTCCAAAAAACGCCAGAATTTAGCTCCATAAGAAAATACATGGGATTTTGGCTTAGAATTCCTATAACCTAATTACTCTCATAATTTTTGATAAGACGAATTCAACAAAATCGATTCAACAAAATTAAATATTTCACTGTTGCACTGGCAGCCATGTGATTCGATTCGGACGATAATAATGACATAGAACTGTCATGTTTTGAATTTTTTATGACAGCTGGTGATCGCAAGTTGAAAACAAATCTAGTTGTGGATCGTCTCATTTCGATTTCACCTATAAAATTCACATTACTAGATCTAGCTAACATTACTAAACATTCTGATTTATAATGAATGTCTGATGTTCCATTTAGATGTCGGAATATATACTTCACCATAATCCACTGTGGTTTCGTAGAGCTTCAAGTATGTACTGGCTAACTTTCAATACGTCAAGTGATACATCCGATCATGTATCTGTTGAAAGACATATCAACCACTACTCTATAAGGTATTCCTATAGTTTTCTCACTATCAGGTAAATATTCGTTTTGAGAGCACTCGGCGATTTTGAAAAAACTATTGAGTGTACTTACGTATTTTGATGCGTTGATTACCAATCCGAAAGAAAAAAGCGGCGTTCTCACTTATTTATAAAGTTACAGCCCTTCAAAGTTCGGTAAAGGGCAACTTTTCAGCCTTCTTTTTCACAAGATAAACTATTTAAAAACACAAGCATTTATTCACTAGGTCACCTTTACATCTTATTCCTCTTATCTTAACCCTTTTCACTTCAACAGTCAACATTTTTCCAACAAAAATGTTAAAAAATGTACGGAGCTGCTTTTTGGTTATATATCTCTGCATTTTACGTTTTTAAAGTTAATGGCATAGTTGGTACGATTGATGCTGTCAATATTCCTAAATCTATATGGTGTCTAAAGTAATTAAAATATTTTTTGCCTTCATTCTTTAGATCGTAAATTGGTTTTTTGTGGTGTACGTATTAAAATAAGATGAATATTTGAAATAGTAGGCGGCGGCAAATATCAACCGCTTTTTTCTGAAATGTCACTAGTAACTAACCTAGAAATAGAAGAATGTCACCAGAAGAAGCATTCGTTTTTGAATTAGGTTTTTTATAAGAAAACTGTTGATTGTTGAATTTAAAGGTGTCAATTAAGAAGGAATGAGATGAAAAGGTGACCTAATGAATAAATGCTTGTGTTTATGAATAGTTTATCTTGCGAAAAATACGCTTTATAATTACATTATGAAAGGGGATATTTTTGATGTTTTTAATGATCATTATTTCATTATTTAACATATCCCAACCAAAAATCGGTTCAAAAAATGACAACCGTCATTTTTTATTGAATATTGTCTCTATGCAGCGTGAGAGCCTCGTGCAGAGAAAGAAAAACCAAAACGGAAATCATATTCTTTGTGTGACGTAAGTTACTTGTTAAGTGAATAATAACATATTCAACACCGGTTGCAGAGGAATAACTATTTAGTATATAAACTGAACATTAAGCAGAAAGCTTTTTAATCTGTTGATCACAGAATGAATATGACCTATGGCATACATTTAAAACATATTTTTCATTTTTGAATACACATAATAATATCAAACCTCAATCGTAATTATAAATGTTCATGATTTCTAATCGAAAATTCTTTATATCGGACCTCAAAAACCGTACTGCGTGTTTATCAAATCTGAGAACACACAAATTTTTTTATCTGATTTTATGAAGCAAAGTTCATTACTTTTAAAATTAACATTTATCATTGTTATGAATTAGTTCGTTTGAAATTATTTAATTTTAACCCAGTAAGCCAGGCGCTTTAATATAAAGCTATACATATATAAAAATCTAGTAGGTGGTGGAAAAAATGACCTCATTTCCATAATTATTAATGATAATAATGATAATAATCAGATTTCCTGTAGGAGCTATTTGAACAGAATACATTTTTACCTGAAATGATTTATTTTATAAATATATAATATCCCTCGGATTATAAACTAAACCAACCGCCACTGTTTTATGGTCCAACTTACTTCAAATGTAAACAAACTCTCCATAACCTCTCATTATCCGCCACCCGCCTCGCCCATAAGTTGTACAGAAAAGGATAGTACGATACTCGTTTCAAAATACATGTATTGTATTGGTATAGGCATGGCAACTGTCTTATTATTACTCTGAGGTTGACACAAAAAATATGAGACTGCTTTGAAAGATTTCGAATGACAATTTTCCATCCAAAATCAGGCAAATTCGCAACCAATCATAAACAACAAACTTATTTGGTCCGGCCATCAAATAACAAGACTGGTTACGAAAAAGGGTCTTTGTTATAAAAATTATTCCACATTCAATTTACTCCTCTTCCCTTTCCATACGTTTTTTCCATTGATCGAAGCAGTTCTCGAAGTCTTCTTTGGTGAGAGCATTTAGGAACTCCGCCGTTTTTTACTTTACCGCTTCCATCGACTCAAATCGGGTCCCTTTCGAGAAAGGACGGAAACAAAAAGTCGCACGGTGCCAAAACTGGTTAATACGGCATATATTCGAGCACTAAAGTGCGTTTATCGGCCAAATACCGCTTCACAAATAGCCCTTGATGAGCAGGTACGTTATCCTGGTGCAAAATTCACGATTTGTTCTTCCACAACTCGTTCTTGCAGTGCTGCCAAAACTGACAAGTAGTAAGTCTGGTTGACAGTCTGACCCTCTGGAACCCATTCAGGCATCACGATACCGTTAATGTCTAAAAAATAAAAAAACGATTACCATTGCTTTGAATTTTGATTTAGACATCCTTGCTTTTTTGATTCTGGGCGATTCAGGCGTCTTCCAATGCATCGATTGAAAAATCCACGTTTCGTCCCAAGTAATAATGTTTTTCATCAGTCCGTGATCTACTTCTGACCTTTTAAAGAAATCTGAGAGACCTATTGATGCAATACCTATTGGTCAGAAATCAGGGTTTTTTTTCACCAACTTCGCACAGACTTTTGTCATGTGCAATTCCTCGTGTAAACTTTTTCTAACCGTTTCTCTATCGGCGTTTACAGCCTCGGGAATCATATGCATATTCATTCGACGATCTGCGCCCACAATTTGAAATTCAGACATGAAATATTCGATCTCCTGATCGAAACTTTTCCTCGCACGAAAACGCAAGAAAATTGTACACATTTTTCATATATCAAGTGACAAATAATCGATATAATTGTTCAACCTTCATGTTTACATTATACACCGATGATGTCTCTAGTAGCAATTCGATTGCCGTTTTTAGGACGCATAGATTACGACTTTTTAAAACAGATGAGTATTTTGTCAAGAAAGAACGTTTTCATTCATTTCTAAATGTCTCTTATAGTGTCTTTCAATGTTTTCGAAATGTAACTTTGAAACCATAAATAATATCTGAGTTCAGATGCATTGTACTCTATATGACATCAATAACTTTCGATATCTCGTAACTGCGAATTATTAAACAAGATATCATTCAACCCTACAGAATGGAGACCCAAAATGTTTGAAAACCTTCAAATTAGCGAGGAAGGGATCTGCAGTACACTGAACCGGAAAACCATTATGTCAAAAAACAGAGGAGGGAAATCGCAACCAATTGACCTATTAGGAGTCTCGATTCATTCAGTCTCATTCAGTCATGAAACGAAAACGATTATGGATGTTATTAATAATTGATGTTGATAATTTGTATGATCTGGTATGCTCTACAAATGTTTGTTCCTGTGTTTCGAACATATGATATTTTTTCTCTGTCAAGAGTCCCATATTTGGATCCAACATCAGAATCGATTCTTTCGAAAATCAGTTCAGTTTTAGAAAAGATACATTTATTTTGACATTCTACTACTCCATCAGTATAATAATCTGAGATATAACGTGCCAGAAATGCCTTATTTTAACAAAGCTAATATAAGGTAGGGTTAGTTGAATGTATTTTTAATGATTACGTAGACGCTTCAGACTGCTAGTCCTCTTAATTTTCATTTTCCCGTTAATGAACAGTCAGAAAGTCAAACCCCCGTGAAAATTGAATCAGGCCTTGTTATCCCTAAATTTTATTATCAGTGGTATTATTTCATTTTGACTCCGGCAGACATATTTTTTATGACAGAAAATTTTATTCGAGAGCAACAAAATATAATGGCAAATTGTACCCTAATCGACTTCTTTTGGATCAAAACACGTTTTCAACACTATCATTCAACTCGAGTCTCAACAAATTATTGTTGTCCTGATCTTCTCTTTATTTTGTTCGAAATCAGAAAAAAACAAAAATATATTATAACTATCTTAACAAATTAGACCAAAACATAGCTTCACCTCTATTTTCGCACACAGATCAAAATTGGTAGGATTGTTCAAAACATTTCGCGATTTTCAGCAAAACGGTCAGTTTTATCATAAAACTAGTTCTGACCAAAATTGTAGATGAGATAATTATTTATGAAAAATGTAGAAATACTTTTATTTATAAGAGCCACCGTTTCTGAGATTCAAAAAAGTTGGAAGAGTTTTAATCTTCATAATATGCACACGTTTCTATGCCACCTTTGGGCTAGTGTACTTAGCGCGTTTTTTTGACGTGATTTCTCCGGTAGGCTTATTCTAAGGATCTGTTGTGATTCTGTTCAATTTGAAACTATTGAATAATAAAAGATGTTGGCAAGGGTTGAAAATGTTAAAAGCAGGTGTAAATAAAAAAAATTGGGAAATTTATTCTTCTGATACATAATTATCTAATACTTCTCCTTCATCTTCTTTTTCTATTTTTTCTTCTTCTACGTGTCATTCTTCTTCATCTTTAGTACAAGTAAATTGCCTCAATAGTGATACATCGCTTGTCTTCTCGTTAGTATCAAACAAATCTTCAACTGTTGGTGATTCAGCCTTAGAGCGCGACCGACTTGACAATTTGTAAATGTTAGAGAATAAAACAGTCCAACATCCCTTTTTACATTTGCAAAAAATTATTTTTAACAGTTTTTTCTGTGGTTCTAATGTATTGTCGACCAACTTCCTACTCCAGTATTTTGGGTATATCTCAGAGGTTCTCAACCTTTTCGCACCACTTGACTTTTTGAGAAATATTGGCGTACCGCCAAACCTAAATATTTTATTAAACGTATAATATTTACCCTTCCGAAAGTGTTCAAAGGCTCCTGTATTTGTGAACAAAATAGGACAAACTTTCTCTTGAAGGAGTTTATTTTGTCACTGGTTGTGAAGGCTGTTGGCTTTGGTCCCTGAAGTTCAAAGTTCATTGTGTTGAGTTTGTCGAAAATGTCAGCTAGGTATGCCAATCTTGACAACCATTCTTCATCAGCAAACAATTTTTTCATGTCATGATTTTTTTTCACTTAAAAACATGAAAACTTCTGATCTCAGTTCAAAGATACGGTTTAAAAATTTCCCGCGAGATAATCATATCACTTCTGTAGGAGTAAAGTTTTGAACTTGCCACCGATTTCTTCACACATCAAGAAGAATAATCTTGTGTTTAGAGCCCTAGCCTTTATAAAGTTAATAACTTTCACAGCATCTGATAGAACGTAGTTAAGATTTTCCGGCATACCTTTAGCAGCTAATGCTTCTCAATGGATGACACAATGCGTACTTTTGCATTCAGGAGCAAATCCCTTCATTTTTAATGCTAGCCCTGTCAATTTTTTTGACATAGCTTTTGCTCCATCTGTACACAAGCCAAATCACTTGGACCAGTGAATGCCTACTTTGAGCACATATTCATCAATTACCTTAAAAATGAGTTCCACTATGGTATTTCATTCAACTTGATTGCAGAAAAAACTCTTCTGTCACCTCTTCATTATAATCAAATCGCTCGAAAACAAGTAACATGTAACATCAGTACTTTCGTCAACTTGAAGTGCAAAATAAGTGCAGTCTTGGAGTTTTAAAGTCAGTTGTTCTTCAATATTATTATGCATACAGTCAATTTATATTTTTACTGTGTTATTTGACAGTAGTATTTTTTAATTTCTTTGGCTGCCTTTTCTCCTAACACGGCTTGAACCATATCCACAGCGCCGTCAGTAAAAGCGTCTCACTTATTGTGTGAGGCTTTCCATCTTTTGAAATTCTTATCTTAAACTAGTAAGGTATGACGCCTTTATCAAGTTAGTATCAGTATTAAAAAACTTCGTCAAACATTGGGTTTCTTTCTTTAAAAAATTCAATGGGCTCACCAATCAAATCAGGGTGCTTCGTATTTTGGTGTCGCATCAGTAAAAAAGGTTTCATGGATTGGTTCGAAAGTGTTTCAAGACATACAACACATTGAGGAATAGGAATGTCACTGGTTTCACTATAAAACCGTACTGTAAGTAGCTTTCATCATATTTACGATTGGTCGGTAATTTAGGTTTCTTAGCACAATCCTTTGAAGTAGAAGAGGACGTCAGAAATCGTTTCATAGTTCAGTTTTTGTTATACATGTAATGTGAAGTGAAAGTAAAATACAATCCTTTCAAACACCCACAGGTAAAGAATGAAACATCCTTTGTTTACCAATATTACTATCTGGGGATTTCTAGGTAAAACTCCTAAAGTGTTTTATTACCTAGGAATTATAAATTCCAATATAATAGAAAAACAAAGATGTCAGGTCGTTCACTGGGTTATAGGTATTTCGTTTTTCCAGCGACCCGTGAGCTGAGTCATGTTTGCTATTAACAGCATGTTGCTCACATCACTCACGCGTACCACCTGAAACGTTCCCGCGTACCACCGGTTGGGAACCCCTGCTCTAGATGATTCAATCAAATGCTTTTCAGAACTTATTTCTTTGAATTAATGTCAATTTCTTTGAGTCACATATCGGGTACTTTGCCTATTGAAAAAAACTAGATCAGCAAATTTTCACCCGTTCAAAAATGACATATTTTTCAATGGGTATTGAAAGGAGCCACAGTTACGCAACCTATCAAAAAAGCACTTTTTTGTGAGATTTCCACTTGACAGTTTAGAAAACCGCAACACGTGTTAGACTATACAATAACTCCCTCAAGAGTTTTCATATTATGTGAAAACGCCCAAGAAATATATTGTATAGCGAAACATGTGTTCATAGATCATGAAAAAGCTATTGTATTGCAAAACACGTGTTGCGGTTTTGTAAACTGTCAAGTGCCAATCTCACAATAAGGTATTATTCGATTACATTATGAATTTCTATCAAGTATCGGCATATTCAAATAATTATGCAACCGTTTATCGTTAGGTTACTAAGAGAAATCCATAACTCATACTTTCGAACAGATTATACTTGACCAAGTTCATAACTTTATAGTCGTGTTTCAACTATTCTCAATCGCCAGTAAGTCTTGAAAATTAAAGTGATCCATAATACGTTAATCATTAAACTGACAGTAATCGAGAATAGATAACGAATGTATACAACCAGATATGTATAAAGTGAAGAAGAAATTTATATTTTTCCAAAGTTTCAAAAGTTTCATGTCACTTCAATTCATATTGACGGTTGTGGAGTTGTTGGTAGACAAGAGACTTGTATACTGGAGTTCGTAGGTTCTTATCCTAATGACCACCAAGTAGATTATTTCTGTTCCTTTCTTCCTCACAGAAACTTTAAATGAAGTCTTTGAATTACATGTGCCAGACATGTTACTAATAAAAACGTTATTTTATTAGTATAAGGATTTAACAACATAATGATTTAACTACATACTTAATGTACGAGTATGTATTTCGATATGTGTTTATAGTTTTATTTCTCATCATAACCACTGGGATTTTTTCACGTTTTTAATTTATTAGTGTACACTGTGTATTTGTGTATATTGTTCTCATGCCGTGCCTCTTTATAATAACCTACTTTGTCTACATATTCAATAGTACACGAAAAAAGATTTTGCATGGTCAGTCTGTTCATCGGATAATTTGGAATGTTCGGTGTGGGTTTACTGAATCTGGAAGAATTTCAAAATTTGAGAATCAAGATATAATACGTGAAAGGCGATTTTGAGTTCGTCTACTTGTAGTTCCTTGCATCGTTCGTGAGTTTGATAGACCTGGTACTAGAGGTATCATTCGATCACGGCCTACCGTCACACATATTGTTCTTTGTAATCATGACTCCAGCATTGTGAGCCTTTGTTCTTATACTGAAAAAATTATCAATTGAAATAAATAGCACTTTTTGGGTTAATGAATCGAGAGATCTAGAGCAATTCCTCTGAAATCAAGATCTATGATGGTAATGGGGAACTACCATGAGTCGTTGACATACGGTACTTACTTCGCCGGGAAAGTGGACCACGGAAACCAGCCCTCGAACATCCACTTGTCGCTCTCACAGAAACATCTCAGCTCAAAAGTCGGTCAATGCCTGGGGCCAGTCAGTCCCTGGCCTGGTCACTGACTTTCCAACTCGATTTTGTATTCATTGGAATCCTGCTCGAAACAGTACAGGTGTATTTACCGCGAAACGTAACTTATCGCAGGTTGATAATTGTTTCGTGTGAGTTAAAGTGAAGATTATTGAATAGAGATGTGTTTGTGTAGACTGTGTAGAGGAAAAAAGTGAAGAAATCAGACTTTTGCATTTTTGGCGGGAAAGGTAGGATCAATTACATACTCGTATGATGTTTCGAGTCATCACACAAAAATTGAAGAGTTTTAAAGTTGTTTCGAAATAGGTGATTTTGGACATGTACAGAGTGGGCCAAATTGGACACTTTTGAAGGGAAACAGCTGTTTTCAAACCAGAAAGATGAAAACTGATTGCTGTGCTTGCGTGTAAAATTTTATTACAAACTTAATTGTAACGTCTTCAAAAAACATATTAATGTGAGATTTTCACGAAACGATTTTACAAAAACGCAACACGTATTTCGTCATTCAACGGTTTCTTCGGGCGTATCTTCACTCTGAGTAAAGACAAGTGTTTATAACTTAATGATGAACATTGGTGGTAGTGTTTTTCTCGAAAATGTGAATTTTTGAAAAGTTGCTGTAGTTTTTTCGTGCCAAAAATTTTTTCCAAAGCACATTTTACGTAGTATTTAATGGTGTGGAAAACATATTTTTTTATATAAGATCTGTTTGAAAAATCTGTTTAAAAATCTGTTTGAAATCTGTTTTTTCGTTAAACAACTGTCGCCCCTATACAAACGACAACTCTCAGAAGTTGAGAAACTTGTGCGAGCTAAGGACTAAGGAGGTCTTACTTTTTAACGTGTGATTCCTAACAAGATATTGATGGAAAACCATTTTTAATTAGACACCCAGTATATTTCTGCATAATTCAATAGAGCTTGAAATTACCTTTCCAAAAATGTAGCACATTTAATGTTTTGCTAGAGTCATCTTTGAAATACATGAAGACTTTAAAACACCCACTTTGCACGATGCGGCAATAAAACAGAATGCAAATCTTCACTGGTAGCTGTCAAATTTTGATTTAGGCAGTAAAGACGCTCTTCAATTAGTAGTTTTTTTTATTTTCAAATACATTCGCAATGAAGTATAAGAATTATGAAAAATGGTATATGATAGTCTGTTTTATACAAACCGGGAAAACTACACAAGCAGCAAGCAATTTGTATCACGAGAGGTATTCAGAATCCCAAAACCAGGAGATGTTGAACACAGCAGAGCTTTTTGTCAGTGGTTTCTGGAAAGTTGTAACAAAGTGCGTGATTTTTCATTAAATGTACTTGAACAGCTTATGTGAGCAGTGCCGGCATTTTCAAAAGCTACAATTCTGATACTTGGACACAACAAACTCCTCATGTGGAGTAGAGAAGTTACGGAAATTATATATTTAGTGTGTGGACATGTGTTTTCAGGGGTAGAATTATCGGTCATGTGCACTTATAAATGCCACTCTCACATCTCAGTGGTATTTATAAATACTCAACCCCATGTTGATGAATTGCCACTAATGGAGCTCAGAAAAATATATTCTCAACAAGACGGGGCTTCGCCTCATAAAACTGCAATTGTCACCAATTTTCTGGCTGCAAATTTTGGTAATAATTGGAAAGTCAACTCTTGGCCAGCCAGGTTACCGGACCTAACGCCTATAGACCTTTAGCTCTGAGGAAGGTTGAAAGATCTCATTTTGGAATTACCGACCAATTCTAGAAACGAATTCGAAAGAACTCCGATGAAAATGTAGCTTCTCTTACTCTTATTGAACTAATTAATTCGGCAAAAAATGTGTCGCCTGTATGAAAGAGACATTTCGAAGACTTTTCTAAAGAAATATATTTCATTGTTTGTCCTCTAGAATTATTATTATTATTCTGAAAAGAGGTTGGTTGGGCCATAGGATCAATTAAAAAACAATTGTTTTCTTGCCGACGTTTCGAATTTAATTAAATTATTCTTCAGGGCTCGAAAACAAATGTTTATTTCATGTCGTTTTGTGTTGGTGTTGTCTCGGAAATTTGGTTGTTGCAATGTTCTTTAAAAATATGTATCTAATATGTCCGATGGTTTTTGAAATAGTAATATTATCAACACGAAAAAATTACTTTTCGAGCCATGAAGAAGAATTTAAATAAATTCGAAACGTTGGCAACAAAACAATTGTTTTTTTTATCATCATCAAGCTTTTTTTCAGAAAAAATATTGGATCACTAAACTAGTTAACTGAATCATTATTACTGTTAAAATTTCATTTGTTAGTAGTTAATATAGTATAAGTTGTTATTAGTTTCATCGAAACTATGCGTTTTAATTACTGCTATGGAAAGCTTTCTCAGCATTTGATAGCTACTACTGAACAATTTCT
>WOGJ01128630.1:4735-16842 GCA_015342185.1 Leptinotarsa juncta | reverse complement strand
GTAATATTCATTACTACACCAAAGGTTTCAAACAGTAAATCATAAGTACATAATGACGGAAAGTCATGAACAATAATTTTATCAGTATATAACAAGCATTTCTGTTGAATTTTGATTGGCTAAGTTTGTATAAGACTGGTTCTTTGGTGAAGCTGTCTAAACCGATGAGAGTCTGATTTCGTATTTATAAGGTGAATAGTGAAACAAATATTTTATTATGGATGAAATTGAATTTTTCGATTTATTCTATAACTTGCAAATTTTCTGGAATAAATGAAAGAGGTACTTCAAGAATGAAAGAGTTGACCATAAAATGTAGTTTGGCCAACACAAATGAAATGAACCACAGGCACAGAACAGAAAAAAAACTTCAGTTCAGAGAACTTCCCTAATGAATGGGGAAGTATCCTCAAATTGATAGTATGATAGATAAATAGATGAAAAGATCAATCTCATTATTTTATATGATATGTCAGGTTTGTTATAAATTTTCAGTCCAAATAATCAATTCTAAATATATCTGTTTTGACTAATTTGAGTGAATTCCACTTGTGATGATAAATTGAAACAATTATATTATATAACATGAACAATGTTTGTACAACTTGCCGTGAATCATTCAAATCCAAAATTCATAACGGAAAAATTCACAAAACGTCAATAACAAATTCAGAACAAAACATTTTTATGTCAAAGGATTCATTCATTAAAAATTCCAGTCATGACCCGGATGAAACAGAACAAAAACATTATCATTACTCAACAGCTATTTATCTAAAAAAATCTCTGATGAAATTATTTGGATTTACCTCAGAGTAGGCTAAAACGTCAATTTCTGTTTATTAAGATATTACAGAACGTTTTTGAGTTTTCCTCTTCTCAAAAACTTTTTCATTGTTCCTGAATCAATGATGATGCACAGCATAAAAACGCCAATCATGTAATTCTTGATCGGGGAACGAATTGATGGAGTGCTCTCACGCTATTTTTCTGACAATGCAAGTAGGATTCTAACGGAACACAGTTTTCTTGATGGGAAAACGGTATTTTAACAGTGTATTAAGACAACTTGATTACTCATAATTTTGTTTTATCGAATCAAACACATTTTTTTCCAAACGCATTAATATAACGCTCCAGTATTTTCTGTTTTGTAAAAAAACGGCTTCAACTTTATCATTATAGTAGAAATATTTTGATCCACAAAATAAATAGTGGAATGGCTTTGAGATGGAAATTATCGTTTTGTAAATTAATACCAAATAGCTCAGTGGTGGACAAGATATTGTCATATGAATACGCACTAAAATTGAGAACCTGCACTTTTCTGCCAGACCACTCGAAATCTAACCAGAAAACTAAGTTCAGAATTCAACTGTTGTTTGAAGGTGGTTGATGATGTTTCATGGTGAATTTCATTAGTTTCGTCTTCCGTTGTTCTATATGATATAATTTGATTCGAAATCTCTGAAATTACAGATGAAAATGAAAATTTGAAAAAATAGATGAAAATAACAATTATATCAAGCGAAAGAAAGTATTGAGAAGAAATTACAGTAGAAGTAAAAATAAACATAACAATGAAAATTGAACAATTGAAATGAAATAAAAATAAAAAAATAAAAAATTCGTTACTTTATGAGTTTTAATTGATAGTACCCACAATCATCTTAGGGTGACTGGACTTCGAGGGATGACTATTCACAAGTCATCCGTGCGCTTTTACCTAAACCCTCTTCCCTCTCTCCACTTCACTCGTTTAGTGGAAGATGACCGTTTGGCGATAGTTGACCGTTTTCCGCTTTATTATGGTTTTCCATATGTTGCGTACCTCTAAGCTAGCTTGGCTGAATGCTTGAAACCACCTGAATTTATGTTGACTTGTCTTACTCGCAGGATATATGTTAAATGCAATCTTTGTAGTCGCAGTCCACGTTTTGTGGCCTATTTTTTTATTAGGGTGCTACGGATGGTGTTTCCAGATCTGAAGCAGGTCCTGATGTTGTGCTTGAGAGTGATTCCTCTTATCCTTTTCGACAATCCTCTGATGTAGGGAAGTGCAAGCACCGGTTGTGACGACTTCAATAATATGAAGAAAGATCTCAAGAAAGAACCAGGCATTATCAAAAAATACTCTAACGAAATGGTTACTCTAAAGTAATGGTAGAACACACTTCGGCTAAAGGACAGCAAAACCCTCGTAAGGAAGATAACCCATCACAAGTGCACTTCCCTACATCAGAGGATTGTCGGAAAGGATAAAAAGAAATGGGTCCAAGTGAAACATCAAGACTTGTTTGATCGATGACCTATTTATTTTATAGAAATTGATATTGAATATAGAATAAAGAAAAAAATAACTCTTGTCTAATTTCTACAAAGTTTCGAATAACTTGAAAATAGTCTAATGAGGTTAGTTAGTTAGTATGAAAGTTATGTTTTTCATCGTTCTATATACATCATCAGAACCTGCTTCAGATCCGGAAAGACAAGTGCAGTTTAGGTGAACTACATGGCGCAAGACCTTTTTGCTGAATTTTCAACTTTAGAAAAAAATTGAGAAGACAAATAGCCTTAATTTTTTGCATTATTGGGATCGCGCCCCTTTGGAAATGTTCACCTTCAAAAATCTCCTTTTTCTTCGGATATATGGCATGTGTCACAGAAATATTTAGTAAATTCGCGATTGATGATACGTGTACGTCATCAAAACCCCTGAAGAATTGTTTAATTAGAATATTTTGAGGAGAGATAAGGGTTTCCGGAAAAACTTTCTGGGTTTTCTTTATATCTCTTCCACTTTTTTTTTCAACAATTGAAAGATATTAATCATAGAATTTTTCTTCCATAATATCCAGTATTTGACTTTTTCTCAAAATCGAGGACTCCCTTCTAGGAAATTCGAAAAGTTGATCTGGTTCTCAGCTTATTCAGTAGAGAAATTGTAATTACTTTACTATAATACTCGTTCATTTGTTACTAATTTTTTTGTTTTTTAACAACTACGTATTTTTCT
Source organism: Leptinotarsa juncta (assembly GCA_015342185.1). NCBI lineage: Eukaryota > Metazoa > Arthropoda > Insecta > Coleoptera > Chrysomelidae > Leptinotarsa > Leptinotarsa juncta. The sequence continues at coordinate 13,826 of WOGJ01128630.1, read as the reverse complement.
GTAGAGAGATTATTGAATGGAAGAGATATTTGAGAAACTACAAAATAGTCAACTCATTCGTGAAAATAACAAAATCACCCCACTTCACCAAACTCATTGCATTTCAACGATGTATTCGTTGTCACTTATCAATGTTGTTGCTATAAAAATAATTTTAGACATCGTGACCGGGCTTGATTATTTTAAACATTTATTCAAGTTAATCCTGTTTTCATGTCAATGAATATTAATCTGTTATTTGACTCAACGCATTCAAGGCAAGCGTTCATCAAAAATTCTTAGTTTGTTCAGAAACTTTGTTTTCAAATAATTGCTTCATAAACTGTATCCATACTACCATTTTCAACGTAAATTACTTCGATATTTCATGGGGTGCTCCAAGTAGCTGTAGATAATAGTGTAAATTGTTACTAAATAAGTGTTTTCTGAGTGCAGTTTCAGTCCAGAAAATGGATAACGGGTACAAACTCACGCAAGAGAATCCAATTAAAACTGCTGGCATTTTCTCGAAATTATTTTTTGGGTGAGTATTTTTCCACAAGTGAGTTGGTAATTTTTTTGTAACAGAAATTATTGGGCGTGTTTTTCTATTAAATTAAAGAAAATTTGAAAATAATACCATTCTACTTCACAAATAGGTTTATTAGGTCATTTTATTTTGAGTTTTCTTCAACAAATATTATATTCATTTTTGTTCTAGTTTAAATTCCTCCTGAAACTTCTTATAAATTGACAGAAAATAACATTATAGAAATTTGCAATTAATTTTTCCCCTGTATCCATTCGTATATCAAACAAGGAGATTTTATGTGTTCAGAAACGTTTGATGATATTAGTTCAAAAACTACGACTACCATAAAGTCGACTTAACGTTTTCCCAGTAAATTTTAAAAGAGTAGACCAAAACAGTTTTGCTGAAAATAATCTAACAAAAACAGTCCTTTCACAAACCAGAACTCCAACACACTTCTCGTCGTAAATATAGTCCACATCGCTTGATGATGACACCTGCGCCGGTCAATGAGGAAGAATTGTTTTTGTTGAATTTGTTCTATTTCATAGGTTCCAATTTTATCTTTCAGTTGACTAAAAGTAATCATATATTATTAATCTTTCATGCTGAGTGTCAATTTGAAAATTTCCCAACATCATTACCTATATTCCTTTTGAGGTATAGCATGAACAATCGTGATAACGTCAATTTAATTTCCAAGGAAGATATTTCCAAAGAATATTTTCAATCTTCGCGTTTCCAGACTCTGTATGAATCTTGAAAGCGTACTTGATAGACAGTTTACTCCTTTTTCGTGATTTTTAATTTTTTGGCCAGTATTTTTGGGATAATCACAGTCGAAAATTACTTTCATCACAAAGTAATGCAGTAACTGTAGATAATGGTCGGACATTCCCAAATTGTAATCTAAAACAAACACATACCAGAAATGCAACACTTTATTCAACGATTAATTAAGTAACTAAATTGAATTATGATATATCTGTAATAAAATAACATTAATTAGGAGAAGTGTTGCAGTCCTGGTTTACGTTTTACCTTTCACTTGGAATCATAATTAATCATTCGTGAAATGTGACACAAATGAGGATGAATGAGAAATCAAAAACCGAATTATTGAATTAGAGAACACCGTTAAATAGTATCGAATTGTAATGAAGACATAATACTGTACTCATGACAATGGTAATTTTCGTAACAAATCCGAAAAAACTGTTTTTGAAAGTTTTGCGTACACTACTTATAAATAGTAATTTCATTAATGAACTGAGTGCTTCATCTTGTGATCCAAGAGGCAATAAAGCAAGGGTCTCATTCCAAAACATCGATGTCTGCTATAGAATATGACAGGTGACAGTGTGCCATGTAAGCGGAATTTTACCTCTTTCATATGCTAGACGAGTATTGAGTGGCAAGCCTGTGAATTGTACCTGATTCGATACAATAATGAATGTTTGGGATACAAACTGAATGTTCATTTGAAAATAGTTGTATCGGAAGTATTTTTTTTTGTGTAATTCAATGTTTATATGAAAGTAGTTGTTTTGAGATGGCCTTTCCTTACTGTTGGTGTCTTCATGCTCTTTGCATGATATATAAATCTTTGTAGAGAGTGTATTTTGAAATGAACTGCTTTCTTCCTTTCTCTGGGAGATTCTCACATTTTTTGTACAAAGAGATGGAAGTAGAAAGCCAAAACTTTCCTTTTCCAAGTGTGAATTATTAAGTAATGATGAATTATAAAAACATTGGAAAAAAGCTACACGAGAACACGGAATAAAAATGCGGACCTCTAGTTTTCTCCATCGGTTTATCATTCCTTGTAGTCACTGTAACAACAATTTCAGCTGTGTATTACAGTACGTATGTTTCCTGTATCGTCATACAATTTTCGGTCAGAGATATCCCAAAAAAGTAGGGACTACTATTTCTTGGGTATAGAACTCAAAGCTATACGTTAACTCACACATCGGAAGAACATGTGATATAACAAGTAACAAACAGGAAAAAAATTGTCAAAATACTGCTAAACATGTACATCATTCACAATATATTATTAAATGTTCAAATCGCCGCCCATCGTTGATTGAACACATATTCGCTTCTGCAATAGTATTTTAACGACATTTGTCCAGCACTACTCATTGTTTATCTCAAATTGGCAATATTGCCAAAATTTGAGTCAAATACTTTGTCTTCAATGGAAAGTCCATTGAAGTCAAGTCAGGTGAACATAGTGGCCATTTAACAGGATTATTATTTCCGTTTCATCGTCCCGGCATTGGGAAATCTCTGCAAATAGTTCCGCGGCGTGGCAGATCATTTTGTTGAAAATACTGATATTGTCTCAAAGGCAAATCTTTTACCAACTCAACTAGAGTCTTCAACAAGAGTTACAAATGAAAATATATAATATTGATGTCAAACACAGTTAGCCCAACAATAATTCCAAATATCTCCTGAAAATTTGTGGCCCTATATAGGCTGGCATTTTGAATGAATCTCTCAATGCTTTGAAAATAACATATAGATGGCTGACGTCTCAAAATGTACAATTTCCCATACATAGTTTGACATCCAGTAGCATTTCTCAAACACCTAACGTATACGAAAATCATATCAACTTTCTTGACATTAAGGAAAATCATGATTTTTCGCTCACAAGTTCACATGAATCAAATGGTTATTTACGTACCTGACAAAAAATTTGGCAACTATGCATATTCTGTTAATTCATAGCTCACGGTAAACGAATCAATTCATTTCAGTATCATTTCAGTAGTCAGCTACAAAACATCAGAAACAAAAAATTATTTTCCATAAAATTTGGCTTTTTAAACAGTCCTTTCATATTTACACAAAACGCCTGGAATGCATGTACGCTCACTTTTACTTGCAAATTTCCAAAGGATATGTGGAATTGATGTGTGTAGTATTTTTGAGTTTTAAGATTTTTGATTTTTACTTTTTTGGGAGAACACAAATATTGATAATGTTTTTTCGAGGGCAAACGTCGGGAAACACATGTATTATAATACAAAGCTACCTAAGTGGATGAAAACAATTAGAGGTCCGTATTCACAAATATAATGTTGATGAAAACGTCTATTGTTGAAACGTCGCATTGCAAATTAGTTCTCATCAGATTATTCCATACAGGGAAAGAGTTGTAATGGTGTTTGTTATGGATGAGGCATTGAACAAAATATTTTTTATCTTCTCGAAGGGTATGAGTTATGAAATAATTTGAGTAGAATATCGTGAAATTGGATGTCAGAGATTTTGAACACTCTATTTTTGATTTGTTTACTAGATTCGCTTTCATCGAGTATTTGTGGTATGACCAGTTATTTATATATCTTCCTGAGCTCCAAGGATTTTTGAACTATTCTATCAGAATTTTGTTGTAAGTAGTTCGTATGGACCTTGTGTCAAGGAAAGGCATGAAGTGGTCGTTGTCATCTGTCTCCATAGTGAATTGAATGAAAGGATCATAAATATTGAATGTGTCAAGAATTTCTTCAGTGCTATCCATTGGTAGTGAAATGATGATATCGTCAACGTATTTTTTATATGGGGTTTGAAGAATAAAACAGGTATTACTATGTCTAATAGGGTGCATTTGAATAAATTGTAGAACCCATTGTTGTTCCAAACGTATGTTTATACATTTTGTTGTTGAATGAGAAATAAGTGTTATCAAATAAAAATTGTATAAGGTTTATGAAATTTTCCTCTGAAAGACTACAATGTGAACTAATATTGTTTCATTGTTTGTGAATTGTTCTTATGCACGCTTCCACATAAACGTTACTAAACAAGGATACCGCATCGAAACTGGCTTTAATGTAATTGGGTAGTAAATCAGTATTGTTGAATCAATTTGCTTATTCGAATGAATCTTTTATGAAGTATTCATTATTAAAGGCATATGCTATGGTCAATATTTTGGTTCAGAATGCAGCAATTTTTTCGGTAGGAGATCCCATCGAAGCTACAATTGTTTTAACTGGTTTGTGTACTTTGGGTAGAGTATAGAATTTTGGGAAAATAACACTTTCACTATGCTCTACCGAAGGTACACAAACCAACACACTCAGTAAGACCAATTCTAGCCTCGATAGGATCTTCTACCTGAAAAATGTCTGCATTATCAACCAAGGAATACTGTCACAACTCAGTTCCCGCTTGGCTATTAACGAGAGGATTTTATTCGCTGTTTCACCCATTCACTCATTCATCCAAAATAATAAAAGAACTCATTTAAAACTTAATTAAATATTTACTGTAAAGGAAACGGAAAAAAACTCACACCCAAATGTTAATAAGAAAAAGACATTAAAACACCAAAAACTTACATTATACTGATACCCAGCAGGATCGCAGAGAAGGAGATGTGCTGCATTGCTGATGATCAATAGATACTCAAATGGAAATCTGAATACTGTCTCCTCATGATCTTAACCTCCCTCATTATTTATGAAGACTTATACACTGACATTGCGACTTTGATCCGGCTACTGTACTGAGGTAAAATGCTCAGCATGCAATCTGTGCCAAGTTTGCATATTTGGAGATTGTTTTATATTCTATATCCTGTGATCAAATCAATTGGAACATCTTTTAATTCATGTATTTAATTGAATGAATCTGAATTATTTCATGATTATTTTCTATATTTGACAATACTACACTAAAGACTCGTTCGAAGTAGCAAATTAATTCAACAATACTAATTTATCATCAAATTACATTTTATCTAGTTTGGATGTAATATCCTTGATCAATAACGTATATGTGGAAATGTGCATAAGGGCAATTCACAAACAATGAAACAGTGTTTGTGAATTGCCATTATGCAGTTTACTTTTTAGTCTTTCAGAAGAAAATTTCATAAACCTTATACAATTTCAATTTTCGTCGTTCGACAAAATAATTTATTAACAAACGTTTGGAACACCAATGGGTGCTGAAATTTTTTCAATTTCAGCTGCATATGTTATGAATGACCTATTAGACACAGCATTACCTGTTTTATCTTTCAAACGGCATTTTATAGAAAAATACTTTGACGACTTTATCATTTCACCATCAATGTATTATACTGAAGAGATTCTTGACACATTCAATAGCTTTGATCCTCACATTCAATTCACTATGGAAACAGAAAACAATGATCACTCCATGCCTTTCCTTGACAGAAGTTTCATACGAACTACTTACAACAAAATGCTGATAGATTGGTACAGAAAACCTTGTAGCTCAGGAAGATATATAAACTGCTGGTCATACCACAAATACTCGATGAGTGCAAATTTAATGAAACAGATGAAAAATAGGGTGTTGAAAATCTCTGACATCCAATTTCACGATATTCTACTCATATTATTTCTAGATGAGTCATACCCTTCGACTATGATAAAAAATATTTTGTTCAATGCCTCATCCATAACAGACATCATTACAACTCTTTCACCAAACCCAAATACTATTGATAACAATGAAAACAATATTGTTTCACTTCAGGTCTTTTATAGAGCTTCACCCTTTTTCAAGGGGATCACTCCCAAACAGATTTGTGAAGTTGTTTTTGGGCTGTCTGCAGCTAGCGTATTGTTACATCCTACTTCCAAATGGAAGACGTTGCACGGGTGCATAATGGCTTTACTTCAGCTTTCTGCGCGGCATTTTCTGGGTTAGTTGTTGTTCCTCCGTCGGATATAGTAATTTTAAAATTATCGCACTTGTTACATATATTGGGCACATATTTTATATTTTTGACAGTTGATATTCAGCCCATTGACTGTTTATTGTTCACTGTGATTTTCACGATATTTTCGTAAGGTTTGTATTCAAGTCAAACTTCGAATTTTTGACAAAACTATATTTATCAAGTTGAGGTTGAGTTTATCAGGATAAATGAAATTGAAATCATTTAAATTTACAAACATTTGGTGTTCTTAAATTAGGAAATATTCACAAGCACTATTTCTCATAACGACATATTTCATATAATAAATCAAAATTATTCATTGATTAAGTTTTAGCGGGCTGAATTTTTCACCAGACCTTTCTTTATATATTTAAAATCCTTGAAGAATTCAACGAATCCCAGTTGGCCTTTTTAAATTATTCAATATTCAACAAAAATCCAATATCTCCGAAAATATTTATAGTAAGTTGAAATATGTCTTTATATTTTTAGTTTTTCGAAAGAATTTTCTACAAGAACCTGTTCGGATATATTTCTCATTCTAATTGGAATATTTTGGGAATGGGAGAGCTAGTACAAAATTCTCCACAAAAAAAATTCTTACTTTGTTCAGTTATAGATCATTAACGTGACTGAATATTGAAATAGAGGGGGAGTGTTTCGCTTGTAGTTTCGCCAAAAAACCAAACCCCAAATATAATGCTGAACTGAACAGACTACGGTTGATAAACCCGGAAACGTTGGACAATTTATTAGACACCGGCCGTGAAAGCCTGCACACATAATCAATCAGATTATAATTGATATGAGTACTAGTCAAATGACCTTCAGCATACTGTTGATTCGGAAAAACATTTTTCCTGTAAGTGGATTGGTATATTTGATTGGCCTTCAATGTCATTCGATTTATGGCACTTGTATTTTTATGACAAAAACTTCAGAACACTCAACACCTTCCAATGATTCATGTCAAAAACTTGTCGCCGACTACCATCGAATGACTACGGAAATGTTTTGAAATATGCGGAAACGTTTCGAAACAAATCTTCATTATTGCATAGAAGCGGATCATTAGTTTGAACATTCAAACGATCAAGTAGTGAGTTAGCCTTTGAACAAATTCAAATTTGATCGACAAAAAACCTACCATGTGATTTTTTTTTTAATTTGAAGACCACTTCGATGAGATTTGCAAGAGCTTCAAAATAAGATTTTACCACACTTCAATTGCTTCTGAAATATTTTAGGGTGAACCTCAACCACGATTGGGTATGTAAGTCGCAAAGCCAGAAGAAGAAATCAACAGGTTCCATTTTTTTCAATGTTAACGAAATTCCTGATTACAGCTCTGTTTCATTTTAATTCCGTCACCCTTTATATGTATATCTTTTTTGCAGATGGATGATTGGGCTTGTTGCGAAAATAACTAAAGAAAAATTTGAAATCCCAGATCTTTATATCGCACTAGACCAAGATAAATCTAAACTTCTAGGAGATACATTGGAAAAAAACTGGGAAGATGAAATAGCAAAAGCGAAACTGGAGAATGGAAGACCTAGTCTCCTGAGATCTCTTTACAAAACATTTTTCTTTACTTATATGTTATGGGGAATACCATTTTTCATCCAGAATGTAATTTTCAGGTAAATTTAAATCATTTTTATTTTCACGAGATTTTATAATATCAGGTACAGCAATAACAGTAAAAGTTTCCCGAAAAAAGAATTTTCAACCCGAAAATATATTACAATGAATCAGTATTACATATAAATATTTAAGATGGGTTAATGATTTATTTTTGAATTTCTAGATTCTTTGGTAGATTGCCCCATTAAATTTTTAGCAGAATTGGACATTCTGTGTAGTCAAAAGTTACTAATATGAGACTATTTTTACAGTTCGATAGAAAAGTACCAAAGTTTTAAGATTCACTATTCTGAAAATCGATTGTACCAAGATATATTGATATTCAAATTGAACTCAAAAGTACCCATTGTATTCGTTAATTCTTGCATAATTATGTTTATTTTCTGACATGATTTATTGAATTCTTGTTCGGTTCCTATCAACAGTTGCGATTCGGAAATCAAGTTATGATGAATAATCAGTTCTTGGTCATATTTTCATCAATATTTCAAAATTCAATCCAGATGTACAATGAAATCAGAATACTTGGAGATTTTTTCGATGGTGGAATTGATTTCTGAAATATTTTTTAACAAATGAATAAAATAATGTTTCATAATTTGTTTCACCAGAATGACTGAGTAACACCTCAATCAGAATTCAAAATCGAGACGATATTACGATATTTGTCTGTGTACTCGAAACAAATCAGCTCATCGATCAATTTTCATTATTTTTTCATAATCATATATTCAAAGAATATGAGATGGTCTCCAGGTATTTGAAGAGACTTGTATTGTATTTGATAGAACTTTGGGGTAATACTCCAGACTATACACAAAAATATAACAACGAGTTCACCAGAGAAAAAGAGAAAATTTACACCAATGAGGTTTTTTTTCCTGCACAGAATTATACTCGTAATAAAATGCTTTTTCATTCATCAACAGGAATGAAGCCACGGTACTTACCAATCGAATACTCGAACGCTTTAACACAATTACAGATTCACGCACTACTCCATTAATAGTTCAACTTGATATTAAAACATTAATGGAGAAATGATGAGTTAATTTCCTCTTAGTTGAACATCCTGACATAACACGATCAAACTAAAATTTGCTCAGTGATGACGAATAACATAAAATCACAACGAGGAAACCATTATGTTTTCTAAAACTCATGGTCTGAAGTATATCTGGGTTGATTTTGCACAGGAATGCGTCATCTATATGATC
>WOGJ01128345.1:0-12316 GCA_015342185.1 Leptinotarsa juncta | reverse complement strand
GAAAATTTTGTCCGGCTATGGTATCTCTTACGTCCTCACTGTATTTATGTATATGAAGTTTGAAATTCAGCGAATAATTATCCATAATGCATTTATTTGCGTCGGTTTTATATGATTTCATCTAACAATGTCGTGTACCTATACCCGCAGAGAGAACTTTTTGTCTGCATCTCCTGAAACCGGATTGGTGAGAAATAAACTTATCGAAAATTACCTGACTTGAACTCTGTTTGTTGTTGTGTTCTCTATATAAATAATTTGTTCAGTCTGTGAACAGTCTGAAATAAAAAAAAATTGAATAAACGCGAAGTGCCTGGTGATAAACAGTGACATCAATTATAATTTTTATTATTCCTAGTCAAGTTGTTGCTGCTGAACAATAGCTCATGATGGTACTCGTGAATATAATAATTCTCGTTTGTGTGTGTGATTCTGGGTTGGCGGTCATATTCGTTGACAGTTATACGCTAGACAGTTCTAATACCATATCGAAAGATACATGGAAATCCACCCCAGAAATGATTATCGCTGCAGGATATCAAGTTGAGAGTCATTATGTCACTACATCTGATGGATACATACTGGGTGTGCACAGAATACCACAAGGCAGAACTAGTGAGAGGAAAAATGAAAGTGTACTTTTCGTTCACGGTCTTTTCTGTTCTTCATCTGACGCCATACTTTTTGGACCCAAAAAATCACCGGGATTCTTCTTCGCTGACGAAGGATATGATGTGTGGATTATTAACACTAGGGGAAACACTTACTCTCGTAATCACACCTATCTCAATCCCGACACTGACGCTGAGTTCTGGAATTTTAGTTGGCATGAAATTGGCACTATTGACGTTCCAACGGTTATAGACTACATTCTTGATATCACAGGTACTGACGGAGTGTACTACATTGGCTATTCACAAGGTTCCACAGTTTTTCTGGTTATGTCTTCAATCAGACCAGATTATAACGCAAAGGTCAAGGTTCACATCGGTTTGGCACCAACAGTATATATGAACAACGTAAGGAGTCCATTACTTCGAACTATAGCATCTTGGAGTGGTATATTGGAAAGCTTCTTGAAACTGTTTGGTGTGAATGAATTTCTTGCGAGAGAAGGGATTGGTGGAAATCTTATCAAAATGTTGTGTTCGACAAACATAGGTGCTTCGCTATGCCAAAGTATTTTGTTTTCATTATGTGGATCGAATCCGTCTCAGTTAAACAGCTCTCTCGTTCCATTGATGATGAGTCACGCCCCTTCTGGGTGTTCCATCAATCAAGTGATTCATTTCGTCCAATTGATGCTCAAGGGAGGCTTTGGTCAGTTTGACTTGGGATTAGAGGGGAATTTGGAGAAGTACGGTGCAGAAACACCACCGCAATATGACCTCAGCAAAATTACCACACCTGTATACCTATTTCATGGTGCAAATGATTATCTGGCAACGAAGGCAGATATCCATACTCTTTTCGAGAAATTTTCAAGTGGAGTTGCAACCAAAGTGCTGATGGAGGACAGTATGTGGGCTCATATGGATTTTGTTTTTGGTATTAATGCTTCTGAAGTAGTGTACAGTAAAATTATTCATTGAAATGAAAATAAAATATTTACGATGTCAGATTCGGAATAACACTCTCAGGTTTACTGAAACGAATAATCTGTTTAAAAAAAATCTGTTTTTCTGTTGAACAGCTGTCGCACCCCTACGAACGACAATCCTCAGAAGTCGAAACTTGTGCGAGCTAAGGATTAACAAGATCTTAGTTTTAAAGTGTAATTCCTAACACGGGTTGGACGATAGCAAGTGAAAATCGATCGTTCAGACTAGAATAATATTTCATTTCCCAAGAAAAAACAATTTACATATAGTATATGAGAGAAGCCATTTGAATAAACTGGGGAAAATATCTGTCTTTGTAACAATACTCATTTCAAAATAATACATGTGAAAGTAAAACACATATTCACAAATAAAAAAAAATATTACATTACCTCATCGACCTTATAGTAACATTTTTTATTTAAATTTTCAATTTCTTATATGACTTGATAATTCATTGTATAATAAAAAGCTTAATGTATTAGGGCAATTTCTCGAATCTGAACAGTGGAAAATGGTTGGCCATATTATTATTGTGCTATTTTATCCCACCGGAAAACAACTACTTCCCTAGCTGAAACAATGGGGTTATCGAACTGTATCCGACGGACATTTGTGTAAATTTTCTGCAATTCTTTCAGGGGCTTCCCGTTAGATCTTTCCAAGAGTCACGGGAAGAGATTCTATGAAAAACCAGTTCGTCGGTGATCAGTCAACTGATCTTAGCGAATTCCTCTTGCAAACAAAAGGCTTCTGCAAGAATTTTCTCTATAGGGAAACTTTCACAAATATCTGTCAGATATAAATCAATATCTGTCTTGATATCAGTCAGGAAATAAGTTGTTATCTGGCATGATTTCACCTAATCCTCCTGTGTATGGAAACTGAGAGAGGTGAATGTTTCAAATTTCCAGCCGGTCATCTTACAGAGTCATAACTCAGGATTTTCACTTGATCTATTGCAGTATAAGATCTGTCAACATCTACTTCAGTTGTAGATAGGTACACTCAATTATATGTTCTGTTAGTTGATGGTTTGCAGATCCAGAAATCTTTTGATCAATGTATAACTTCTTCATGAGTATAACAATTCAAAATATGAAGAAACGATGTACCTAATTACAATTTCCATGAGTTTCATTCATTTCTACCTTTCTTGTGTAAAATTTCGCAACAAAATATATTAGTTTATACATCATGAAGTGATTAAGATTTGTTTTGTGATTTGGCGAGATAATCAGTAATATAAATTACATAAGATAGTATTTGATAAAATTTCATTAGACGAATGCCTCAACAAATCCTTAGTTATGATATGTTCTGATAATCTCAATACATAATTGATTGTTTCATTTAAAACGTAGATAAAATTTTTTTAAGGCAAGCGAAATCAAGGTTGGTCAACGGTTAGAAAGATCTATATCTTTTTTAAGAAATATTGTTTTGCTATACGTTCCATATAGATAACCCCGGCATATTTATAAAAAAATCCAATTCTGTTTTACCAATATTTAACTTCACCTGACCTATACGTAAAGTACAGGAGCGGTTGATAAAAAAAAGTTACTAATTTTCTGATGGAATATGATATTTCCGATTTACTCAAAGTGCAAAATGCGAGAGTTGTGACTGGTGAATTTGAGATGAACAGCAATATAATACACTTTATTATCAATAACTCTTTAGAAATGCTATTCATTATCTCCTATGCATTTTTATTTCAATTTTTGATCTAATCGAATATTTCTTGGTGAGAAATTCAAGTCAGTATACCGTTGTTTAATGGTGAATTTGTTGATGAATGCATCGAAACGCATGGCCCTGTTCAATGGCATACCATCTTTCCTGACCTCACTCCCCTTGATTACATTGAAAACAATGTGAGCAACTCAGAAGTGGATATAACCAAAAAAATTGCGTCTTCGAACAATAATCCTTTTGTTAATATTGATTAATATGCTTGTAATTATCCTGTTATTTTTTTGTGAGAAGTTCACATCAGTATATCGTTACTTCTGATGAATTTATTGATGAATGCATCGAAACGCATGACCCTGTTCAATGGCATCCCAGCTTTCCAGACCTCTTGATAACCTTGAAAACAATGTGACCAACTCAGAAGTGGATTTAAACAAAAAAATGGCTTCTTGGAATAATCATTTTTTGTTAACATTGATTAGAATGATTCAGTTGATGTTCATCTCATATTGACAACTTATTTCACCTTCCTTGACATTTTTCAGTTCAATAAAATCAACATGTTTTCTATAAAAAAACTTTATTTAACAATATATTCGTTTTCTGGTGACATGTCTACATTGTGAGGTTATATACCAGCGATATCTCGGAAAAAACAGTTTCGTCCATTAACAAGCTTTTTATAAAAAATAAATATTACTGAGTTTTTTCCAACACTAAATCGTTATTTTGAACACCTCGACACGTGTTTCGATCACCAAGTGATCATCTTCGAGAGGAAGATTAAACTAGAAACTTTGCGAAGCTAACCCTATTAATGCTATACAGGTATATCACACATACAGATATACGACACCTAAATTAATTTTACAATTTGCCTTATCTATAACTTTACAATATGTTCTTATGTAATGATTGAATGTTATAGCTATATATAAAATAATTTTCAGCTATGTAAAAAATTAATTTCAAAATATTGCCTACCTAAATTTATTTTTACAATGTTCCTTATGTAATAGTCAGTAAATCTAATAATACAATTTTAACAAGCTATATAGCATGCTATTTGGTATTGGTCCGTCATCGTTATTTATAATATTATTATGTTTACTTATTTCTACACTCTCATAAGTATCTAGTTGTCTGTTGTTGTTAACTTGTCTAACTAATCTTAATGAACTGAAGTCTATGGAATGGTTTTGTTGCAAAATATGATGGGCGACTGATGATTTTTCAGGTCTTCCATATTTTAAGTGTGCTATGTGTTTCTTATATCTCATTTTAATAGATCTTTTGGTCTGTCCATAATATTTTGCATCACAGTCCTTACATTCAATTGGCTCCTCATTATCAACAAAAAAAGATTTGGTGTTGGAAAAACAAAAACTCCAGCAATATTCCTTCTTTCAGATGTTTGAGGTATGGTACTTTAAAATACATTGATTTTCAAGTATAGGAAATCATCGACTTCGTATTGATGATGGCCCGAAGCCGCTCTCCAAGTGTACCCGTTCCAATCATTGAAAATCGATTCCGACATTTGTATCGCCAAAAGTATGTGCGTAAATTTCTTCTGCGAAGAATATTGCACTAACACTATAGTTGTCAGTCTATGCACACATTGTGTGGGTAAGTGAGGACTTCAAATTATTTGATTCATAGCCATTCTTCAAATATGACCACTTACTATAGGTGAAATTTATTTTCTCACATAAGGATTTCCGTCATCCGGAAACGCAGTTGATTAGTAATACGTCTACGGGCAGATATTTTGCTTATTGTTCACTTCAGCTTTGTTCGAGGTATAATACTTTGAAAAAAAATTGATTTTTAATCATAGAAAATAATCTACTCATTAGTTCGTGCTCAAAAACACTTGAATTGTTTTCACAAATTCAAAATCTGAAACATAAAAGAGAAAATGACGTCCAAAAGAAGTCAATATTTGACGACGAACTTCGCATTCCTTACAAATTTCCACATTTTCATTTGAACAATCATCGCAATTGTATGTGTATAAAGCGTCTAAAAAAGGGTTTCGAGAAAACGTGAAGGGTTTCGAGAAAATGTCGTTTTGACTTTTCAGGAAGTTTTTCAAGTGCCATCGAGGCGCATTAATTTTATGATAATCGATGCCTTGGCGCCCCAACAGCATTTGACGAACATCTACATATGTCAAGATGATTGGGGACCCAAGCTCATTCCAAGCTATATAGTTATTCGGAAAAACCAGCAAAAAGGCTTCTTCACTATGATATACCCTCGAATATATTCAAACACAAAAAGTGGTAGTATGAGCCTCCTATATGTGAAATTTTTGGGGATCCGATAGACGAACTTGAGTGTTACGGCTATGGACACTGAATATGTTAGCGGGGTTCTGAAAAATTTTGCATACAAACTGTGGAGTCCCGATGGAAACAATGAACAATAACTATGCAAAGTGAAGTGTATTTTGTTTGGAAATTTTACCTTCCTACGTGATCTTACGACGTCAATTAGATCACAAAATAAGTGTTGGAATAGGCAGAGCCAATTTAATCTTTATCAAAAGCCACAATAGAGAATATTCAGTAGTAACAGAGTCACTGGCAACGGGCGTGCCTAGATCGCTAGATGGTTTTTGTCAATTGATTTGGTATCTGCTTATGTTCAGCTACAGTATACAGTTTATTATCAACAATCAGTTCATCGTTTCCGATATATCAATTATTTTCGTTGTTTTGTTTTGCGAAATAAATATGCTTTCGTTGAATTTTTCCCTCCACCCTCTGTTTAGGTATCAAATCATTCACAATGTGTATTTGAGTGCCTTTCAATTTACTGAAATTTTTGATAACCGAAGAATTTTTTGATGAAAGAGATTAATTAAATGTCAATATGGCTTTTTTCTGATCTTCCTAAAGTGTATACATTGTTGAGGTCAGATTCAACAACATCTATATCTAATAAATTCTTCAGGATTTTGGTAGTTTTGTTTTCAGTTATCATCTCTTTTTGTTTTCTCTCGATTCCAAAGATAACAATATCGATTTTTCTTAGTGCGCTCCCAAAAATATTCTATCTTCTTTTTTAATTCTCTATTTTATGTCTCAACTTTATCAACAAAACATATTTCCTGGTACAAAATGAAACCATTGATGGATTATTCAATATTTCTTCAGAAAGAACTGTCCTATCAGAATTCGACTAGTCCTGGGAGAAATTTCAACATTCATTGCAGATAACGTTTTTCATAAGTCACATTTTCATTCCGTTGGGGAACGTTAGAGTAAAAAGATCCACAAAGAAAGTCTCTTCTGATTCCAATCCTGCGGAACGATCCTAAATTAGCTCCACTTTGTTCTTAAACACTGCAGGTGAACTGTAAACTCAGGCGAACTTCTCTTTCATTCCAACTAACTTCACCCATTTGAAATAGCAGAAATAAATCCCGTTTCAGACGTCGAGTCATAATGCTCAATGGTCGTGCAATTTTCTTAGATGTTTTCTGCTGAGGGAGCTACATTTTATTTCACCACTGTGATGTTTGACATAATTTAATTTCCCAGTAACTTCATCAAATAGTATCTTTCGGGAAAAATATTGGAGACATGGAAGACCATTGTTTTCAAAATATGACATTACTTCCATTTCAAATTCAGTGATTGACGTAAAATATTGAAGAATCTCGCTCTCAGCTACGTTTTCATGCTGGCATTTCTATAATTCTCTTGTCATTTTTTAATCCAAAATTTGAGATTCTGGTATTTTTTTTTGTTTTGTAGGGGCAGTTATTAAATCCCATAAAAGAGAAAAGGATAAGGTATAAGGATGATATTGAGGACTCCTTTAGGGCAAAAACGAATTTCTACTTATATATCGACCTCAATTGGATTTCTTCAACTTCCACGATCTAAAAAATATAATAATTTCAATGAAGAACTTCATACAGATGTAAAAAGTGTAAACTTTTTGGTTCACTACGATAAGTAACTGCAAGAATTCAAAATATTATTTCACAAATAAAAATGTGTTATATTTACTGTCTTTTTCAAGATGTCTTCTCGTATTTTTGATCCTGATAATTGTTTATTTCTGATACATACAATGTGTTGAAGCCAAATGAAGTAATATTATTAATAATAATGTTTATTCAACAACAACAAAATAACAAAAAGGAATTGAACATCACATAAATAACACGAAATAAACATAGGTATTTACAGAAGCAAGTGATTGCTTGTACGTGAGAGAAAATCTACTTGGTATTTACAGTGTAGGGGTGCTGCGATACTGTTTTTTTTCATAATCTAGAAATTATTCATTATAGGTCAGCCATGCTGAATTTTTCACATTCGGAAAGTTAGTCATAATATGTGTATTATATTAATTATCGGTACTCATGTCGTAATCGGACAATGGTCGTTTTTCATTATTAATTATATTCCATTGTTCACTAGGTCAATAAAGAATATTCTATTTGTATTAAGAATCCAGTTTTTCAAATTATGTTTAAATGAATTTTCATCACTTATCAATTTCAATTGTGGGGGTAAGTTGTTATATAATTTGGGGCCAATATTTTTGTCACATTTTGGGATCATTAACATTTCGTTTTTACCACGAGTGTCTTGATTATGTTCTATAGGTTTGAGCTCAATTAATGATCGGTGAATACTCAGAATTATTCTTTGGCAGTATAACTGTCTTATGTCGAGTATTTTCCTCAATGAAAAAAGTTCATCTCAGGGAAAGGTGATTTTTTTCATTCTGGATGATTCTCAAAACCCATATTTGTAAAACATCAATTTTTTCTAGGTGACAGTCAAGAATACCCCCATCCAGGATACCGTACGATAAGTAAGACTGAATTAATGCAAAATGAACTGTTTTTAAGTGACGGGTGTCCAGAAAGTTCGCTAAATACCTAAGTCTACCAATCAGTCCTCTAATTTTTTTGTCATAGAATTAGCATGAAGGTCCCACCGTAAATGTCTGTCCATGATAATGCCAAGATACTTAACGGACTCGGTTTCTGCTATATGAATATTCTCATCAATTTTTAGATTTCATAGTTGAGGCAAATTATGTTTATATGAAGTGAATGTCATATAGTAAGTTTTATCTATGTTCAGTGTGAGCTTGTTGTATTGAAGCCATTTGGTAATTGTCTTAAAATCAGTCTCTGCATTATGTTGTAAATCTTACCAGTTATCTGCAGTATGAATAATTGACGTATTATCAGCAAAACTGACAACTGTGCTTTCAATTTAAAATTTCAATTTGAAATTAGGCTATTCAGGTATATCGTGAACAATAACGGGCCTATCACCTTGCCTTGTGGTACACCAAAGGTGAAGGTTCTGATTTCACTTGTGCAGTTAGTCACATTCACCCGTTGTTCTTTATCGTTAAGTAACTTTTAAGAAGATCATGAACCTTTCCTCTGATACCGTATGCGTTTAATTTTTTCCATAATATACTATGAGAAACGGTGTCGAATGCTTTTGTGTGGTCCATATATTATGCATAACGTTGGAATTTTTTCATCAATTGCATCATAAATTCGTGTTGCTAATGAATGAATAGCGTGTTCTGTTGATAGCCCTGCTCTCACACCATATTGACGATGAGAAATGATATTATGTCGGTTCAAGAAATTCGTAACTCTACTTTCAAACATTATTTCGATTACCTTGGCTAACGATGAAATCAATGATATAGGCCTATAATAATTCATATATGTTTAACACCTGACTTATGCAATGGTTTGATGAGACCAATTTTAAAGTATCAAAACATTTACTGATGAAAAATTCCAAAAGACGAACAATGAAATCAGAAATTTCTTTGAAAGTTTCTGCTCTCAGCCCATGTATACCGGATTTTCTGACCTTGAGGCTAATAATTTATAGTTTCTACAATTTCTTTGTCTGAGGGTGGAAACAAATCATGGTGTGGTTTAACATAGAAATATCATCGTGAAACTCTGAAGGTTCGATGATATTATTAGCATAGCTAACACCCAAGTCGCTGAAAAATTTATTGATTCCATCGGCTATAATTTTCCCATATGTCACATATTTACTTTCACCTAGGGAAATTTTTTCAATATTTGTTACATTTTTTTTGCACATATATATTATTAATGCATGTCCATAGTTTTTTTGACAATCCTTTATTGGCGTCTATTAGTTTTTTCCCTTTTTTTTTATTTTTCCTTTTCAGTGTGTTTAATTTATTTTTATAGATTTTGTATTCCTGCTGAATCTTTTACACGTAGTAATAATATCTATATTTTCATTGACATTCCAAATTTCTCTATTAAGAGAATGTCTCAATCTACTGTTATCAATAAATGCTTTGTAGGTTGAATTCGCCGTGGGTTTAGTTTCATGGGTTGTTCGAAATTCAACAGAAAGAATTATTGGGTTGTGATCTGTTACATCGTACAGGAATATACATATACCTATGAACTGAACTGTCCAGTGATCATGATACAGCAGGTGAAGATGATGAGTGGGTACCCGAAAATTATGAAAACTCACAGATAATATTCACATCATTCTGCCTGGTCTGAAAGGTCCTACATGAAAAAAACCCACATCTGAATCTCCATTACAAGCATGGAGATTGATTATTTCTGATGACATGTTGGCAGAGATTGTTACAAACACTAACAAAAAAATTGATCTTATGAGAGTGAATTACAGTTCATTCAATACAAAACTTAAGATATAAATTCCATCCCCATATAAATTTGCTTCAATATCCAATATATTCAAAAATTTGTTGAGGACACAAAATCTGATTATATTCCTGGAATATTCCTAACATTGGATGAAATGTTGGTTCCATTTGGAGGGAGATGTTCTATTAGGTTGTAAATCCCGAACAAACCGGCAAAGTACGGCATTAAATCTGAATTCGAAAACACATTCGAAAACACATTATATGTGCAATGCTGAGGTGTATACCGGAAAAGAAATCAATACACTGAAGAGTAGCAAACAATGCAAAGAAAAATCACTTCTTCACCCTACACAATTTGTTATGCGAATGACGAAATCGTTCTACAATTCCAAATGAAATCACAGTTCAGATAATTGGTATACATCAATCGGGGCAGCTCGGGAGTAGGAAGTATGAAGAAAAATTAAAAAGAAATACCTGCCGCATTTTCACCATTCAGAGCTAGAGAAGTGGGTTCCTCCCTTTTTGGTTTCACATCAGATCTTGTCAGCTCTTGTCAGCTACGTCCCAAAACAGAATAAACATGTCGTTCTGCTATCCTCTGTGCACCATGATGATCGAATTGATGCTGTCATAAAAAACCTGATATAATACTATTTTATGATAGTACGAAACCGGGGTAGATGCATTAGACGAAAAGTGTGCCAACTATGCTACATCTCGTCGTCCTAGGAGATGGCTCACTACAGTATTTTATTGTATTCTGAATATACTCAGAGTGAACAGTCGCCTCCTACATCAATTTGCAAGACATGGAAAAGAAATTTCTCGATATAATTATCTGAAGGACCTTGGGTTAGCTCTTTTCTCTCAATACGTTCACACAAGAATTAATTGCAATTTTATTCCGCGACAAATTCGCGACAGAGAAGCAGATATTTTCTAAATCCATCCTACAAATCGGCAGACAGCTGAAGAAACCTAGGGAAATAGAAAAAGGAAAAGATGTGGCCCCTGCCCCCCCCCCAAAAAAAGTCAAAAACTATGCAAAAAAAAAGTCATAAACTATGTTTGTAGAATATGTGAAAATCTAATTTGTCTGAAATGTTGCTGTACCGTGTGTCCAGACTGTTTAAATTAATTTCCATTTCACTTGAGTTTGTCATGAATGTTGTGATTGGTATTTTTTTTCTCCTGAATGAATAAAATATGGTTTCTGAACATTTATTTCTATGTTTGAGATTTGGGTCTGTATGACCCAGTATTAGTATGGTATAAAAGTGGGGTAGTAGCAGTTACGGGTTAATTCTTCTCACAACATTATACCCTGATTCGTCATCATACCAGAAACATCACTTTCAAACATATAATATCAACATAATTTTCTCAGCTTTATATATTTTATTATACAATATATAATATTTATGTAGGAGATACCGTGTGTTTATTAGCAAACAAATTACCTGTGAGTTTAATTTCGTGATTCAATCTTTAAACAAATCGCCCTCTTCACTCGTGGCAAGATACGAAGCATTATATCATGAATTTCAGAAAAGCTTAGTGAAGTTTCAACCATATGTTTGCAAATCCTTTGTTTAATTTTCATAATCAGTTTCATTCCATGAATTAATCTTGTGTAAATAGTTTTGTATTTGTTTTGGAAAAGTAATTAACCTTCCGAGAATTATGTGGACTAAACCGAGAGAAATTGAAAATTATGTTCTGTAATGTATCCACATGACTTCATTCTCAATTAAGTCTTGAAATTAGTCGTCTAGATCATGTTAAGTCAAATAATATTTCGAAACAGGCATTGGAATAAACAAATATGTATTAATATGAATGTGAAAGTTTATGAAGATGAATGTATGTATATTTGTTGTTTTTTCGCGCCTGAACGACTGAACGGATTTAGATTAAAATTTACATAAATACAGCCTATACATCATAATAACATATAGGATACAATTTACAAAGGTTTAGTGTAATTTTGGTCATAATATAACGATAAGTATTGAGTAAGTCAGTAAAATTATTTGCTTCTCTGAGCTATCTTTTGCGTGCACTCCCTATATAACGTTGGAGTTACACGAAGATTTGTTTGAAGGTGATTGACAATGTTTCATGATGAATTTCACTAAATCGGACGTCCATTGTACAAGATATAAAATGATTTGAAATCCCTGAAACAACTAAAAAAAGAAGAATTAAAAATGAATAGCTGAAAATAACAGTAATATTAGGCAAAAATATCCTGAAATGAAATAATACTGAAATAATAGAACGATTGAACAAGAAATAAAGAAATAAAAATGAAAATGAAAATAAAAAGTTAAGAGATT
>WOGJ01128243.1:0-15112 GCA_015342185.1 Leptinotarsa juncta | reverse complement strand
TTGTAACTTCGAGGGCCCGTAACTTGGTTACGAAGACTTTTAGGAAAAAAAGTTATATGAAGTACTGGTGATATTTTGACCCCATCTATACACTCCATACAACTTGCCTTATGGAATCTACGGACACCTCGGAAAAATACATTAGAATCTGACAAACTATGTATCAGTCATGCATCTGCGTACATCTTAGATGTTGCCATATCTCCTATTATTACAAAAATTTCAGTGATCAAATGAGAAATCTGTACTGCGCTTAATAGCGAAGAAATTCAACGTGGTCGGTGATAGGAAACGAACGGTGAAGGGTACATTTACCTTAGGCCAGTTCACGACGGGTGCCATATCGAAACTGTCAAGTATATGTGTGAGCTTACTAAAATGTGCACTATCCCTGGAACTGATAGAAGAGTCAATATTCAAATCTCCAGTTGAAGTGATGTTAACATGAGGAGAATATACCTGCTCAGAAACTTTTAAAATATTTTCTAAAAAAACATCAATGTTACCGCTAGGTGAGCGGTAACATGTTAAAATGACTATAGTCTTATTTTCCATTTTGCAGGATATGCAACAAATTTCAAAATCTTTTTCAACACAATACTTTTTCAAATCAATTTGTTTACATTTTAGTAAAGTTTTGTAATATATTGCGACACCCCTTTTACTGAAGAGGATCTAGATTTACTCACCTTTTGACCCTTTCCTGGACTTCCACAAATGATTCAAAATCAGAATTAGCCAAATTAGTCCAGTCGTTCTCGAGTTTTAGCAAGACTATCGAACATCAATTCATTTTTATTTATGGTGAGTCAACAAGATTCCCTCGGTCCATTGCTATCAGCGGAAATAATTTTTCGAACCGTTAAATTTTATTTCAGTCATATCGATAAATACTATCTTTCATATAATTTCCTCGCATACTGGGTGAATCAGCTTTGCGGGGCCAAGAAAAGTCATATTTCTTCAAAAGAAAAACCCAGTTAATGAATACATCATTCGATTTCATATATTTTCAGCTCTCCAAGGAATTTTTGTTTTAGAATTTCCATTGCGGTATTGCCAAGTTATTCCAGAAAAACCTATTTGGCAGACAATATTTTTTATTTCACCACCCGCATGTCTACAGCAATCAGGTAGATTTTTCAAGGAATAGTTAGTCAACATTACTATGATAATTTCTGGAATCTCACCTTTCGAAAACAATATATAGTGTGCTTGGTAAAACCGGTCCAGTTTCATTCATTTTCAAACAGACTTTATCCAACTTTTTCGAATGGAAAATTTGAATGAAATGTTTCAACATTTCACAACATTTTAATCAGAAGTATACGATACGGGAAACTGATATTTTATACTTACTTCAATTGTTTTTCGAATATTCAAGCTAATCGCTAGTACATTAGCAATTTTCGTACCATCCGATGGTGCTTAGAAAAGATTATTCAGAAAAATGATTGTTTTGATTTCGTGTTATTTTCTGATGAAGCGACTTTTCATAAAAATGGAACTGTTGCCTGAACCATCAACAGCGTTGGTCACTAAATGCTTGGGGTGGAATTCTCGTAAAATGAGCCCTAGTGTGAACTATCGATTTTCACTTGCTATCGTCCAACCAGTGTTAGGAATGATATGTTGAAAGGTAAGATTTTTGAACGGTATGTATTTTTTGGATTGGCATCTCACTGGAAGAGAATATGTGAGATTTCTTTGGCATGAGTTTGTGAATTTATTGGACAGGGTTCCATATGGAACAAGACTTAGAATGTGGCTACAACAAGACGGTGCGCTACCACATTTTAAAACTGAGGTATGGGAATACCTCAACGATCATTTCAATCAAATATGGATATCAAATGGATTATTTACCAATCTCCTCCAACATCTGTAGAAGACATGAAACGGAGAATCCTAGAGGATATGCTGGAATATGTACAGAATGCGTTTAAAAAAGATTGCATTGTGTTGCAGAAAATGGTCACTATCTTGTACATCTTTTGGATTCGTCTATTCAATAAATAATTTAGGCGTTGTTGTTCATATTGAAAACATTTTTAGTAAGTGAACGTAAATAAAAAAATTTCTGTGGTTATTAATAAAACTGGGTATAATTTGTGAAATATCTGCTTTTCGTATAGTGAACAAGAAAAAGTTGAATTATGTCTGTTTGAAATGGAACCGGTTTTACCGAGCACCCTATATATTGTTTCTAAAAGTTGAGATTCCCAAAATTATCATAGTGATATTGACTAACTATCTCTTGAAGAATCCACTCAATTGCTGTAGACATGCGGGTGGTGAATTAAAAAATTATTGTCCGCAAAATAGAGTTTTCTGAAATAACTTGCCAATGTAGCAATGGAAATTCAAAAACAAAAACTCCTTAGAGAGCTAAAGAAATATGGAATCGAATGAAGTATTCGTATACTGGGTGTTCCATTGAAAAAATATAACTTTTGTTGGCCATACTCGGCTAATATGGATTTTCATCAAGTATCGGCCAGTTCTATTCAACATTGCTTTTTGGCAAGAAAAATACTGTTGAAGCCCACGCTTACCTTAATGAACATTATTTGGACTTCGCAGCAGAAAAATCAACTATTAACAAGTGGTTTTGGACGTATTGTTTATGAATATTTGGGTATGCGATAGATCTGTACATAGTGGATGCCGCGCGAGCTAACAATCGACCAAAAACAAGAACGAATTGATGATTCTGAACAGTGTTTGAAACTATTTCACTATAAAAAACCCGAGTTCATACCAGAATCAAAAACATCGTCATCTAAGTGGACTAGGTGAACTGCACTTGAAGGCAAACATATTGAAGATGAAATTTTATCGAAAAAATATTCCTTCTTTGAGCTTCTCAACACAAAATGATAGGAAGTAAAAATGTTGATAGGCTTGTAATGATTCATTTATAGAGTGTACCAAGTTTACGATAAGAAATTACATTAGACTGGATTTTCAAATTCTCGGTTCGGTTGAACCGATGAAAACAAAAAATATTTTGAGAAATTTTTTTTCGCTGATAATATGAATCCCAAGAATACTAGAAAATACTATTTTCAATTTTTGAGTGCGTCAAAATTCGAAAAGGATGTAATGAAAAAGTAATGACTTTTGAAATTGTATACTATTAAGTTTTGTTGTCTTGACAAATTTTATGAAAGCTACAAATCAAGCCCGGTTTCACCCATTTAGTGTTTACTCGTAACTTTTTGTGAAAACTTTGCAGTTTCAAGATTCTCATTACCTCACTTAAATTTCACTCGCTTGTATTACCGAAGATCAGTGTTTCAGTATTTTTATCTCTCACTGTTCAACTCTATACAATGAATAATCCACTATATAATGAAACCAAGAATATCGATGGTTATATCACAAAGCTTCGTAACTACATTATTCGAGAATAATCACTCGATCCTCCATTTCTTTCAACGACTTGAAGGAATATAATCATACCGCGTATCGCTTTCATTTTTCAAATTAACTAAGTTATTGACAGTCTGAACGCGTGTCTGTTTGGATGAGAAAAATCCAGCTCGGATTACCGCTTCAGAAATATATAAGAAAATATATCAAAACCGACATCTAAATCCCTTCTTTCTAGGGCAATATCCGTTCCCGGAGAATTTTCACTCCACAACCGAATCAATAACTGCTTTGGAATATTATAGAGATCTGAACGGACTTTGAGCTGGCCATTTATGTATAAATGTGTAATATTTTTGTTGTCCATCGGAAAGATTACAAATTTATTCAGATAAATGTTCCAGTTATCAGAACTTGTATCAAAAGTAAAAATATATATACAAATTCGTTTTGGGAAGCTGAAATCCGTCTTCAGAATTGGAAAAAATCTAATTATACTCAAAGTTTTTTTCTCCGCTGGGTCGCTTGTTTTCGAAATGGGTAAGTCTCAAACGTATTTTGAAGTTTTAAATATGTAATTCTTGATTTACTTTTGTATTCCAGCATGTAGTAGAAGGTGTACTAGTTCATGTTCATGAAATATTAGTTTTCTCGAGTATCAAAATTATATTTTCAGCTTTTTCCCTTTCTTGGTATCTTCACAATTTTCATTGAAGGATTTATTCAACTTTACCTTTGGTTCTCTCATATACTTTACTAAACATTACCCTCGTTTGTTTTCCAACTGGAGTACGACTCTATCGAACTCTAAAAATATGATTCAATCTTAGCGGGGCAGGCACAAAGTATGTATGTGCTCTGCTGTTTCATCATTTACAAATAGAAGCGACAACTGTTTGGTATGAAGCTTGGAAGAGTGAATAAACGCTTTGGAGTTAGCCAGTCCTAATAGATTCTTCCACAGAAGTCCATAAATCTTCTTGCCATCCAGGTGTCCAATCTTTGTTTAGCAACGCCTAAAGCGATGCCAATAACAGAGACAATTTGTTAAGTCTTCTTGTCGAGGACAGTCGTTTTTGGCAATTTGCTAGACGTTGCTCGGTAGGAGCCAAGAACTTCCAACGCTGCTTGAATTACCAAATCTACCAGTGATTTTCTGGTCTTAACATATAAATTTCATCTTAGAGATTCAAAACAGTCAATGGAAACAAATTAAATGTGTCGAATAGAAATTATTTCGATATGTTACCACGAATACATGTTTTACAAAAAACATATAGAAAGGAAAGTTTTATTTGATATTTTATTCCTACAGTCTCAATACTTGAGTATAAATATATGTTTTTCATAAATTAGTAATTATTGATATTGGTAGATGATATTGGATTGCTGCCTTTGGTCTTGTTGAGCTTGTCTCTGAGTTGGAACTTCCTGAAAAAAAATATCGTTAATACCAACCTTTAAAGCAAACAATATACAATTGGGACTTAAATAGTCCCTCACCCCTCCTTAACGTTAGAACAGGGTGAGATATCAGAGTCGGATAAAATGTTTGTAACGAAGTATAATTTTCTGTATGACATCATTCGTCGACGAGAGTTTGATATACTGGGATTCACAAACATCTATGGTCACTTTATGTTGGCAAGTTTTTGAAAAAGATTCCCACAAAGAAATATCATTACTGAAAAAAACTATTGTATAGTTAAATATTCCCAATAATAAATCAAAATTGATCATATAATAGGGTGAAATATATTTCATGAAAAAGTTTTCATTCGATTATGATTCATCAGTCAGTCAATTTCAATCAAGAAGCCGTCTACTTCAATGAAATTTGCATTTTCATTCGATTTGCATTTTAATTGTTCCGTATTCATTATTCCACATTTTTTAATTCATATTCGTTTTCAATTAGTTTGATGATATCCAAGGCTAGGTATTCATGAATACTGATCTGGTAATAGTGAACAATTTTTCTTGAGTTTCGGTTTTCCTGACGAATTTCATTCATTTGTCTTGGTAATCTACATTTCAATTCATTCCAATGGAAAAATATACCAATTTTGCTCCCAGACATAAACTGAAAGTTTTATTTCAAAAATTATTATTTCGTATGAATATATTCAGGATGCAAAAAAAAATGATTTTTTCATTTTTTGATTGCAACGATTATATATCCTATAGAAGGTAATAACTATGTAGATTGTCCTATCATTTGAAACTGAGAATATATTATTTTTATATATCAGACAAGCTTCTTCCAATCACCAGAAATGCAATATTCTTTTAAGGAGCGTTTCACCAACTAAGATGGTATCTTCAGGAGATGAAATTGTCACAATGAAGTTTTTTTATCTCCTGTGTAACAATAATAAAAACAGATTTTTTACCTGTACATATTGCTGCTGTCTTGGAGTACTTTGGAATTGTGGTAATGGTTTTGGAATTTTCACTACAATGTCGGTGGGTTGTCTAGTAACCTGTAAAAACTTTCGATCAGATGCAGTTCTATGATGGCTCTGTTGATGACATGAAAATTATTTGTAGTGCTAGATATCATTATTTGGAACAATACCAACATAACAACATAAATATATAGAAGAGAGACAAATCTCAATCCTTTCTTCCATGTTCCTGACTAACACTTGCAGCCTTGATAGGAACATTGAAAAACGATTTGAGATTTGTCTCTCTTCTATAAATACTTTCACAGGAAGAATTCAAGTGTTTTGACACATTTTATTCCAACAAGAGCGGTACATATCAGAAATACACGACGGACTGCTGTTTATCGTTTTGTGAATGGCTACTTCCACACAGGAACCGCTTTTAAAGCGCCTCAGGGATTTTCCTGTAGTACTTATGTTTCATCCTTTAAAAAAATATACCGTCACCAATAGCAAAACGATATATTTTTATAATACTCTCCTATTCTTTACTCGAAAAAGTTTTTATATTTTTGAATTGAAACCTAGTTTCTTACCTAAACGTATCCACATCAGAGATCACTCGTCCTCAATAATAATATAATATATATTTATTCACTAGAACGAATGATAGAGTAAATTATATAATACATAGTAATTTAAGTAGGTAGGTAAATGGTGTTGATGATATTTTTTTACATAATTTACATAGTATTATATCATGACATGAAATATAAATGAATAAATAAGAGTCATAATCCACAAAAAAATATGCTTGTCGTGGAACAATGAAAGAAAATAATGATAGTAAATATTGAAGGATAAAGGTGTATACGTGCTGACGAAAGATCAATTACCATATACATATACACACATACACATATATCTATGAAGCTATTTGAGATTTATAGTATCGATACTTTTCCATTAAAGAAAATTTTGTCTACAATGAAAATGAAGACCTCTGTAGAACAGTCTTTTGGTCCTATTATATTATTCCAGAAATTATTATTTATGTCGATCAGTTGATGGGTGAATGATCTAGGAAGGTTTGAAATCCAATTTTTCAGTTCTTTCTTGAATAGGCTTAGCGAGTTTATTGTTTTTAGTTCACTGGGAACTGCATTGTATATTCTGGGTTAGAGAAAATATGACGAACGTTGTTAGGATATCGTTTTAGAGACGAAATACACTGCGAGGGGGTTATCTTTTTTTCGAGTACTATATATGGGCACATAGTAATTTTTCGATCCTTCTTTTTCTGCTTCAATATCAAGACGTTCAAAAATAATTGTTTACGATCTGAAAGTTTTACTAGTTGATAAATTCCATCACTGGAATATAATCGATCTTTCGAGTATATTATGTTCAGTATCCATTTCTGGAGTGCGTCTATTCCGTTCATTTGATTATTGTAGACACCTCCCAAAGCTATTATTCCGAAATTCAATGAGCGACAGTTTTTCCAAAGGAATTTTTGCACAAAACCTTAATGAACAAAATATGAACAATTTGATATCAAAATCGTCAGCTAATACATAGTGGAAAAAAATTATCAATAAATTGATAAGTTGTCCGTTCGTTACATGTGACGCTATGAAATACATGATTGGGAATTGATGTATCGGCCGTGACAACCTACCACATACCATTCATCAATGTCCATATTGGAACACTTTATTAAAGTTTTGAACAGTACAATATCGGTCCTTAGAGACACTCGTCAGACATGAGTTTATTCCAAGTTAGAATTTCCTTCGATTTTCATGTATTTTATTCTTTGACATTAAGATATAAAGAAATCTGAACACTACCTGAAATTTTGAACAACACAACGTCATATACCAGTGTAGTTCTTCTGTGATAGATTTGCTAGTACGAGTTCTGATTTTCCATAATGTACACATAGTGAAATAGAAACTTCGAAAAGGAAGAATAAACAGCTGTCAGTCCTTATCCCTATCATGCTATCTTATAGCGATCGTCAGGACAAGTTTGTAATAGAACTATATGCAAGTTAAATCAGCCTTCAACTGAAGATAGAACTTTACTTTTTTTCAGGTACTACTACAGGTATACTAACTTCAGTATTTTATCAATTGAATCAATACATCGGGATATTTTGATGTCTGAAATATGTTGGATCAGTGATTTCGTGGATATTTTTTACTCATGATTATTTTTGTCTAGTTTCATTTGCGAAGATCAGTATCATTCCTTAGATAATCTCGAAACGTTTTCATATTTGTTCTCATTTTGCTTCGTTCCTGGTTATTTTTCTCATTTTTGTCAACTTCAAAATGTTCTCTCCTCCCCATCCCCTTTTTCTTCATCTGCTTCAGTTATTATTTCATTCAAAATTTTCGAATTTATTTTCACTTTGGTGAAATGAATTCCATAGGTTTGGAAATTGAAGATTATATTTAATTTTGCCTTGTTTCTACTACTGAAGCGATTATGTAGTTTTCCTATAGTGGTGTTTTTATTTCATCCGTGTTAGGAATCATACGTTGAAAGGTAAGACCTCGCCACTCCGTAGCTCGCACAAATTTCGCACAAGCTGACTTTTTGAGGTGTTGTTCGATTGGGTATGTATTAAAAATTCTCCATTGATATATATCTGTACTTTTTTGGTTTCAAATATATCCTAATCATTAAATACTGTTTGTAATATCCAATAGTTTCATTGTACCATTACTTGAAAAATTGTATTTAGTTCTACACCTTGTCATATTTCAACTTCTTCAATACATATATGTCTACTTGTCTTTCATTTTCTTTGTCATGTCCGATAGTTCCTTTGATTTTTGATTTTTTACAGTCCGTTTATTTCGAGCAGTAACCTAGAGGTTTACAACTGATGAGGCGTTGTTCCTTTGAAGAACTAGAGCAATATTTATAATAATAATATTAGTAATTTACCAAAGAATCAATACATATACTTTCAATTTATTATTGAAGAATGCAAGTAAATAAACACACAGAAGATCCACAGAGGCTAACCTGATAACCTGGATTACTATGGTTATTATACAATGAATTCTAAAATGAGTAGCTAGTTAATTGTTAACATATTGATAAAATATTGGAAAGTAATTGATTGAATAAATGAAATATATGAACAATTTTTCACGCTAGTGAACAAACACAAATACAGTCACATAATGAACATATTTGAATACTAATGAGGAACAAAATGAAGAAAATCGATAATACTAATATGAGCAGAGTCACATATATATAATAGATATGTTGAATGAAATTCAAATATTGATAATTGATAACTGGGTGATAACTGTTATCACTCGAAGACGATTGTGGATACTAACAATCGAAACGTCGTGAAATAACTTGGTTTGAAACCTCTTTAATTATTTTTAATAATTTTTTAATCTTTATTTTTACAGTTTTTATTAATATTTTAATTTTATTTGTTAGGTTGTAGCTTGTATGTTGATTTTTTGTAAATTCAGTTTTTGTTTAATAAAATTGTTATTTTCGGTTAACCTTATTAATTTTGTAATTGTTTTTTCAGGGTTTCAAATCATTTTATATTAGATTAGACAATGGAAGTCCGAACTGATGAAATACACCACAAAACATTGTCAACCACCTTCAAACAAACCATCTCTATAGTGTTTCGAAATTTTTCATATAGTTGTTAGTTACTCCACCCCATGTAATAATTCCATAATTGATGTGTATTTAAACAAGTCTATAATACATGATATTTATATTTAAATTCAGTCAATTAACTTCAAAGATAACTTTTCGATAAAATGATCTGAGAGTAATCTCATCTTTGAGGTGAATTGAAACACGTTCATTCTAAATTATGATACGTTCTAGTCGGTGATAGAAGAGAACATGAAACTTTTTCATAATGCGAAACTGCCTTTTGAAACTAGGGATTGCAGTTCATTTGTAGGCCAAAAGATAAAATTATGAACTGATTTCATCTTAAACTATCATTATCAAAATCCGAAAGTGAATGTTTTATAAAAACTACCTGAATGGATGTTTTGTGAACTTCTTTATGAGGTGAGTTCATGTCCAGTTTCAATCGCTTCTGGTTCAACTTCAAGTCGAACATAAGAATGTTATTAAAAATTTTGAGAATGAAGCATTTTGGATTTCCACTTTTCTATCTGCATACAAAAAAAAGGGTGACTTCCAATGAAAACGACAAAAATCGAATCCAAAATTAACTCTCAACAAAGATAAGAAGATCATTCATAGAAGTTTTTATCAGATACAAAAAGCCCTTCCGATACAACTACTTTCATATGAACATTGAATTGCACTGGAGAAGAAATAGTTTCTGAACAGTTACTTTAATGTACCCACGAAACACATTTTTTTCATTCGGTGTTTTCTTCAAACATTCGATTTGGTATTGAGCTGTTACTAGTTAACAATCTTTCTCTTAGATGAAGGTTTAATAAATGCAGTCGAGACGCGCTCTCTCCTGTTTGGGTCAGATCTTTCGTACTCTGATGAGAGGTGATATTTTCACCGGTCTGTAGGTGACCTACTGGATATACTGGAAGACTGATCTGTGTGAGGTCTTTTGCATATATGTCAATAAATTCCATTTCGAAATATTCATTTTCTTATACGCGAGATATTTGGTTGGAATTAAATGGAACTGGCCGGTACTTGATGAAAATCCATATTGAAACTCATTAATACAGTTTATTGTATGATTTTTCACTATAAAGGGTTTTAAAAAAACCGCGACACGTGTTTCGCTATAGTTGTATCAATCTTTCCATTCATGATTGAGAAAGCTATTGTATAGCGAAACACGTATCGCGGTACGTGTAAAATCTTTTATAGTGAAAATCATCAAATAAACTGTTTTGATGAGTTACAAGTTTTTGTCTTTGAAGCAGTTGCTATAAATGCAATAATCACTACAAGATTCCGGTCAACCATACCTATCTCGTCAAAAACAAAAAATCACGAAAATGATAATAAGGTAATTTTGCTGATTGATTCGGCCGTTACTTGATGAAGATCGATAGTGCCTCCATAAACCACACATCACTATTTGATCTCCACAAACTTCATGTATCGATTTTGGTAGAATCAAATGTGCCAAGTCACTTGAACGCTTCCCGTTGAAGTATCTATAGAATAGAGACAAATCTCCATCCGTTCATCGATGTTTCAGGCTATCAAGGTTGCACGTGATGTTGGCGTCTCCAATCAGGCAGATGGCTCTTTTCTGGATGGAATCCAGCAACTTCAGGGTATGTTCGGGAGCATAGCTCCATACTTGAGAACAATACTACAAAGGAGGTCCGATCTCAGCTTCATAAAGCATCAAAATTTGCTGAGATGTGACTAGTTTTTGGCTTCGGAACAGTGTTTGAAGCTTTTAAAAATCAGCCTTTGCAATTCCAGTGACATGATTGTGCCAAGACTACAATTCACCATTTGATCACCACAAACTTTATTTGAAAAATATATTACGACATGTTTCGCTAAAACAGTAGCTTCTTTGAATTCAAATCACTGTTGAAGAATTTACTGTATCAGCGAAAAATATCGTGATATATTTTTCAAAAGAAGTTTGTGGAGATCAAATCATGAGTTGAAATTTATGAAATTACTATGGATCTTCATCAGGTAACCGCCGAATCAATCAGATAAAAAACACTACATATTGATGTCCATTTTAATCTTCAACAAACTTATTGAAGCAGAAAGCGGAATTGTCTAACCTAATATTATTATATCCGGATCGGAGACATTCATCTTCTTGGTGAAAATCGATGCCTGTGGCATTGAATTTATTCTGGTCATTTCCACACCAATTGGAAATGTGCCTCCGTAGCTGATGTCCTGGAATCCAAATGGAATGACAAAACAAGTGTAATGTCATCAGCGAAGCAATATATTGGATTCTTGGTGTTTTCCAATGAGTCGTTGATATAAAATAAAAAGAGAGTTGAAGACAATATGGATCCCTGGGGTACACCAGCATTGATGGTAACTGTATCCGAGAGATATCCATCGACGGCCACTTGTAGAAAACGTTCTTTCAGAAAGTCGGAGAGTCACATATAAAAATAATCCGACAAGCCATTGTATCAAAATTTGGCCAGCAAACCCTCATGCCACACATGATCAAAGTTCTAGGAATTATCAAGCGTAACAGCTCTTGATCCTACATGTTTCTCGATTGCCTTATGCCTTATTCCAAATCAGAGGGACATAAGATTGAAGGTCGCCTGTTGATTTTTGATTTCGAAAGCCATATTGATGATCGCTCAAGATGTTGAAGCCTTCCAAATATATGATATTTTTGATATCAGTGATAGCAAAGATATTTCTTGTCTTTTTTGGGAATAGGCTGAACGCGAGTAATCTTCAAATAAGAGGGAAAATCCCTTTCTTCTAGGACAGGTTGGAAAGTTTGCAAAATACTGGTGCGAGTTCATTTGCGCACTTTTTAGGCACGACGACGGGCTCTTCATCTGTGCGAGTCGGGACGTTTTTTCTATCTAAATGATAGATATTAAAAATCGAAATTGTAGAACTTCAACAAATTTTGGAAACATAACAGAAAGAGTGGCTTCATTTTTTAATAAACATGAAATTGAAATTGAATACAGAACATGTAATATGTTGGAAAATTCTGTTAAAGATAATGAAAATAAAATATCCAAATTCGAGAAATCAGGACTATATAAATTGAAGTGTGAAACTTTTCCTAAGGTATATATTGGTCAAACTGGCAGTACATCCAAAACTCGCATATAGAAACATATGAGCTATGTAAAAAAGGAAACACGTTCAACATATTCAAATAATCTGTTAGAACTGAATCATATCTTCAACGGAAATTTCGAAATTTTACGCATAGAAATTAAAGGTTTGAAGCTGAATAATTTTAAAGCAATAGAAATTAATGAGCTTAATAATTCAAACATTTCACTGAATGACCAACTGAATTCGACAGATCACCATTATTGAGTCGGTGCTATAGGTATATGAATAAGTACCTGAAAAGGCAGTTTCAATTGTGGTTACGTAGGGTGTATAATATTAGAGTAAAGAATGAACTATTAGTACGTTATTTACTAGGAAAAAGCTACTGTGTTAGCGAAACACGATAATATGTTTCGAAAATGAAGTTTGTTAAGCTCAAAGTAAGGTGTAGTTTATGAATATAATTAGGTTATTTCGTTATTTATAATAAAGTTTTTCAATGTCCAAACGTTAACAAAATTCAGTTCAATAACTGCATTATTCCTGCATCAATATCATATACTAAAAATTGGCTCTTCATTCCAGATTCATGAAACGTCTACAAAATTGGAAATAGTGCATATTCACATATCTTGCGGCTCCTATACACGAAAAATATAATAAATTATTGGTGTTTCGGGAAAAATAACCTCGTGAAAGAGTAAAAGCCTCCATGCTATTTTGGCATGAATATTCGGTTCGGGAGTTAACAGAATTTGCAGGGACATTTTATGTTCGAGGCGAATTTTTATTAAGGTAAATGTGAAAGGTTTCGATGAAATGGGGCGAGATATTTTTATAGACGGTTTTCGCCACCATAAAAGTAAATGCAGAATGCCACAGTGTGTCAGAACCAAATACTGAATTACAGTAGTTTTTTTTTGAAAGCAAATGTATTAATGTTTCGTATAGTATCAAACAACATCTATCTATATTTTGGAAAATTTTGATCTCCATTTTCACTAGGTTGATGAAGAAAGAATGAAAAATATTACAAAAGTAACAAAGCCTTCCTTTTAATCACTTACCTTTTAATCACTTATACATTATACATATATCTTACATGTTAAAAAACAAAAATTTATTAAAACAACGATAAAAATAAAATGAAAAGAAAAATAAAAATTAATTGGCGCTCCGGGGCGGCTTCATTGATTCCAGTGGCGCATTTTTTAGTTATGTTAGTTATTTTCCTTGTAATATTTTGAAGCTGACTTCATAAAAATGGTAAAATCTTATAATACATTCATCATCACATATCCATTTATTTATTTATTTATTATTCAAATAGGCCTACAAGGTCTTATTATATGAATGTTTGTCTCACTAAGAAGCCTAACATACGGTTTACATATTCAATTACATTTTTTACATGGTTTCAAAAGGATAGTCTACCATCATATGTAATAGCCAGGTCTTTCATTTCCATAATGCTCTTCAACCCCTCTCGTTGCATCATGTAATCAAATGTCATCGGATCTCTTAACCTTGTTTTTATCATAACACTGCATTTTTCAGATTTAATAATAGTTTATTTTCACAACTCCACTCGCAAAACATAATGTAAGTCCTTCTGCAACATAACACTGTCTCTGAAAGTATCAATTTTTTTTCAAATTTTGAGATCATCTGCAAATGATAAAGAGCTTGAGGAGGTACTTTAGAACTGAGGGCAAGTCATTGATGAACTTAACGAAGAGTAAGGGTCTAAAATTGGAACCTTGTGCCTTATTGTACTTCACGGTATACAGGTCGGGAATTCATTAAGAGATTAATACTGGAAAAACTGAAATGAAATGGTGGAAGGCATAGAAACTACACGAGTATGAGATGGATCAAAGAAAAATTATCATATGCCTCAACTGTCACATTAGATGATTGTTCCACAAAGAGAAATTCACAGTTAAGCTTAATTGTATTGAAATATAAATTGAGAATAATTTCTAAGCTCCAATCCTCTGATGCTATCTTACATCGGAATGGCATCGAGAGAGCAGAAGAGACTAGCCAAAGACGCATGATGAATCTACCCACTTAACAGAGCTGGGGAAGGAGATATGTTAGTTGAAATTTTGCTAGATTTCGTGTTGATGAAATTAATTCGAAAAACCTTCATATTAAAATCAATGTTTCATTCTGGTACCACTGCTTTTCAATATCTACACGCCTGATCTTATCAGAAGCTTAAATTATGTAACGTCCATCTATACGCTGAGGACAAGTAAATATATAACAGCTTTCCACCACAAATGTTGCCATGCCATGCAACTGATGAACAATGAACTTTCCCTTTTTATGAAATTTGCTATTGACCATTGTCATCTTGTAACCCGAATAGGTCAAAGTTAGCCAACATTTGGCTCGCAACAAAAAAAAATAACTGAGAAAATTGTTGGAATAACCATTATGGGTTCTTAACTTCATGAAGTTGGAATGGTTTTAAATGGACAACAGCCGAAGATTCGAAAACCACGTGGAAGGTAGAAATAACTGTGTGCTAATGTTTTGTTTCGTAACAGTAACAACGGTAAAAGTACCTTATCTATATT
>WOGJ01128217.1:0-12222 GCA_015342185.1 Leptinotarsa juncta | reverse complement strand
TTAAGCAAAATCTACTGCCAAAATCAAATTTCACATAAAACGATAAATAAAAAAGTTTCCCATTTGATGCGGACTTTATCGGTGACACTGTATGTAAACCAGAAAATGAATTTAATAATTTCACTTTCTTTCGTTATCGTACAAATCTATTCATTACATATCTGAAAAAAAATCTACTTTTTCTCTACTTTCTAAGACAATACCTAGCGCATACACCAAACTATTTAAAGACCTGCTGAAATCCTGCCCAATAAAGAATTCCTTCTATAATCTTGACAAATTTTGTGAACATCCCAGACATTTTCTTGACTATTTCATTTATAATTTTTCCGTTATTGCACAAGCTTATTCATTTCATATCTGAAAGAAAGTCTGCTTATGATCTAATTTCTGTTTGAATACCTAGCGCATCCACCAAACTATTTAAACAGGTGCTAAAATCCTGCCTAATAGAAAATTACTTCTATATTCTTGACGAATTCTACTATTTCAATCAAATCCTTATATTTTTCCAGTCATATTTCTTGACTTTTCATTTATAATTTTTCCGTTATTGTACACATCTATTCATTTCATATCTGAAAGAAATTCTGATTATGCTCTACTTTCTGATAAAAATGCCTAGCGCATTCGCCAAACTGTTTTGATATAAAGAAAAGATAAATGAAAATTTCTATGATGAAAAGAGTAATGAAAAGAGTAATGAAAAGAGAAATGAAAAGAGAAATGAAAAGAGAAATGAAAAGAGAAATGAAAAGAGAAATGAAAGGAGAAATGAAAAGAGAAATGAAAAGAGAAATGTAACGGCTACATGTATCAATTTATTGAAAATTTCTATGTTTTTACCACTTTCATTTGTAACTAACGTTACTGCGGACAATTTCAATTTTATACAATAAACTAACAATGATTCATTACGTTCGCCCTTGTAGATACTAATAGAAATAGAGGTACTTGACTTGATTGAGTACCTGAATTAACAGTCCACAATGCGGATGTGTCAATTTAAAAAACGGAGAGTAAATTAAATCGATTTGATCATTTAACAGGTTGCATCCGCAATGTTTATACTTGTGAATTTCCAAGAATTCTAAATAATTGAGTTTGCAACCCTTCCTTTCATAGTGTAGAATTTCCGTATCGTTTAGATTCGGAAACTTGTGGTTGCATGCCAAGGAATGGTTTGAAAACGTTGAATCATTTTTTCCTAGTCTGAAGGACCTTTCATGTTCAGCATATCGTTTTTGGAAATTTCACTCCAGACACTTAAACTTATAAACTCCAGATTTCTCCAACTTGTCCACCTTATCTTTGGCATCAAAAAGGAAATCAGATAACCTGGCATGTGGTCTAATTGCCCCTTCCACATTGTTTTTTCTGAAGAAACCCGCAATTATCTGTGTTCTTTTTCCAAAATATGTTAGAGTTACCCATTTCTTGATTTTTGGTTGTGTGACTTGAGGGAATATTAATCTGTAAAGTGGAAAGGTCCTTCAGACTAGGAAAAAATGATTTCACGTTTTCAAACCATTCTTTGGCATGCAACCACAAGTTTCCAAACCTAAACGATACGGAAATTTTACACTATGCAAGGAAGGGTTACAAACTCAATTATTTACAATCCTTAGAAATTCACAAGCAAAAACATTGCGGGTGCAACCTGTTAAATGATCAAATCGATATAAATACAATATAAAAATAACCAAAGTTGAACCACATTTTGAAATGAGAAACAAAAAGAATTTAGATAATTATCAACTACAATTTGTCTGAAATTTATGGAAAAATTATGAAATGAAGACATTTGAATTATCTATCTGGATTTGTTTGTATAGTTATAAATACTGTTTTTGAAAATCTATTGACACAGAATTTGCCATATTAGATTCAATCACCAATTGAAATTAGATCAAAATTGTCATTGTGAATTAATAGGCTTATTAATCAGTTCTATTAGAATCTATATTTCTGTTAACCAACTATCGCCACCCTACGAACAAAACTCAAAAGTCGAAATTTGTGCGAGCAGAGGATTAACGGGATCTTACCTTTCAGCATGAGATTTATCAAGTTAAATGCTACACAGTGAAAATTGATCGCATTCATAAATTTTGTCAGCATATTATGAGTTATTATCCAAAATCATATTTTATATTCCATTGTTCAACTCTGATATCTGCAATTTAATTATTCAATATGTGGAACATTAGACAGTACATCCAAATTTAAGTTAAAATTCATAGTTATGATATAAAATTTATTTACTGTGAAATATGAAGTGCCTGCATTTTATTAGTTGTGAAATCGTAGGAACTTTTCAACAAGCAACATGTAAACAATGTAAACTGTCAAATGATCTAAAAATTAAAGAAATTGCTATCTTTTGTTCGACTATCTCACTTCCAAGTACTGACTGCAAGCTATCATCCAAATGAAAGTTCTCCCTGACTAAATGCAAACGTTAGCTGTCTTGTTTTCATTTTTTACTTTGGAAATCCAGAAACATAGCATTTGGTTACAGAAGTGGGATAAGTGATACTGCAGAAAAAATACAGTCAGTTTTTGGATACCAATAAATTACTGGGGTGATAATGGGTCCCAACTCATTAGGAATATAGAGGAGACTGACCCACATGGTGCCAATTATTCCCTAATAGAGCAACATGAGTATACTCTGATTCTGATATAGTTTTAGAATAGTAAAACATAATCTCAATGAATTTGTTTGTTTTTCAAAGAAAATACAACCTTATCATTAAAAAAATGTGTGTTTGCAGTTTTTGCTTGTAATAATGAGCGTTTACATTCCCTTGGGATTCTACTCCAAGCCCTATATTTTTCTTGAAATGTTTATGGTGTAGAAATATTTGTGATCGACATACCTGCAGAGATGTTCCTTGGTCTCAGGATTCCGCGCTTTTACTCTTCCGACCTCTAAGGGACCCTACAATTGATTTCAAAGCTGCTCCAATACTGCTGCCAGGCGTGTTTAAATTCGTATTACTACCACCCAATCCTTGAGGGTGTGCGTCCAAGCATTTCTGATACCTCAGCTAAAATGTCGTAAAAGTAGAAAAAAGCATTACAAGTAGAACAATGAAATATGTTTTTAAGAAAATGATATCGTATAGAAAGTTAACAAGTCAACGAATTTCTAAAATACTTTCTCACCTTGCAAGCTGCTTCAATAGTTTTACATAAAGCGCCCGAAGAAGGTTCACAATAAAAAACATGAGACACGAAAGTGTCCTGTGCAGTGTGCATGATAAAAGCACAGTGTTTGATTACTTTTCCTATTCCAAGAAAAGATAGATATCTAACTCTACATTCTGCTAGGAGACGGTCGTCCTGTGGAAAAAAAAGATTCACAAATATCAGGTAATCAATCGATCAGTCAAAATATACTTTATTGTCTTAAGAGGATAAAACATGAAACAACAAATTACAAATTGCAAACATCATACTGCAAATTCAGTAATTATGATCAAATCACGATTAAAATCATACTCACAGAAAACTTAAAAAAGAAAAAAACATTATCAAAACTCTCACAAGGCTTGGCTTAAGAGTTTTAAGCTGGCAAAGTGTAGGACTCAATTTCAAGCAGGTTTAAGGCTGATTTTTGTCACGATGCATATGAAATTTATGATTTAAGCGAACTTAAGGTTAAAGCCAGGCTTAATACGATATGGAGATTTCTACAGGAATCTCTGACACCATTTGCAGTACTAATAGAAAATAAATAAGCTTTCACAGAGTTAAAGCCCAACAATAATATTACTATGTGATACCAAAGATGTCTTGCTCTCAAATCAAAGACATCTTAGCACATTAAATTTCAATAAAACATTAATTAATACTTCCAGAAATTAATTCATTTTTAACGAAGGCATCATTTATGGGAAGTTCATCAAGCAAGCATTCAAATGAAATAATGTTCAGTTATGAAACGTTTAATTGATAATACACTAACTGACCGTTATCAATATCAGTGAATGAAATTGACATATCTCAGATAGATTTTTAATATGCAACAAAAATAGTATAGGACCTAAACATGAACCCTAGTCACGCCAGTTTTCTTCTCTTTGATAGTCACTTTCACAGACTGTATCTTACAAATACTCTCACAGGACCAAATACAATGCTTCTATGAAAGTGTATAATATATTTACTTAATTACCATTAGATGAAATAAACATAATTACGATTACTCACACTTGGATGATGAATGCTTATCATAGAAGGTGCTATCGATATATTAACAGGCTGCCACTGTTCCACGGGTACACTAGAGACGAGCCTCTCTATAGAGTCATTGAGAATGTCCATGCCAGTAGCACTGGAGACCTGCGTGCTACCAAGATACTGGGCTCGGAGTATTTTTTTTGGTTCTTCCATCGGCGTCGGAAATGACTGAGCTGTAAAAGGAAACGTCTGATGCAACAGAAAAACAAAATAGTATGCTAAAATAGAATCAGCCACAGTAATCAAAAAGTTGAGAACGGAAAAATAGTCAAAACATATTCTGCCAATAAGTGTCGAAGTTTAGACATAACTTCAATTAAGGCAAAGTCTACCTTGTGGAACATGCAAGGGAAAATAAACTGGGATGATACAAGTTATTGAAGTGTGTTATAAATACCCAACCTGACCTACGATTCATGACTTATTATGACTCAGAACTCTCTGACCTACTTCAAGTACACATTGCGTTTTGAAAACAATAAAAAACACTTCCAATATGTTTTATATTTTTATATGGAAATCCAATATAATTGAAACTTCAATAAAAAAAAACTAGAAGGAACTGGCTTGAATATGAAAAGAGAAAGGATGCCAGTAAGATACTCAGTTGACAGTTGGAGTGGTAATAAATTGAATAGGTGAAATACTATAAGATAAGTGT
The DNA here is from genome assembly GCA_015342185.1 of Leptinotarsa juncta. Taxonomy (NCBI): domain Eukaryota; kingdom Metazoa; phylum Arthropoda; class Insecta; order Coleoptera; family Chrysomelidae; genus Leptinotarsa; species Leptinotarsa juncta. The sequence continues at coordinate 7,313 of WOGJ01128217.1, read as the reverse complement.
TTGATATGTTCTTGTATAAAATATTCGGTATGCTAAACATGATTTTATTAAATAAGTTGAAGATCTTAAAGTAAGAATTAGCATGTAAAATAGTACCTCATTTCGCTTTTGATTGAATTCATATAATTGCGTAACAAATTAAATAACTTTCCTTTAGTAAATGCCTGAAGTTCCAAAGTTATAAAGAATTTGATGAACTCTTTCACTGACATAATGACTGTATAAGATGTAATCAACAAGTCATTAAAGAAATCGCATGTTACGTGTCAAACAACTTCAATACACATTGGTCATATACTTACAAGCAAATATTTGAGAATTTCTAGTAGGACGTCTGTGTTCGGTTGGGAGATTATTTGGTCTGGTAGCGAGTGGTTTTCCATTTATGTCTATGGCCTTTCCCAGATTCTGCTGCAAACTCCTCTCTATCATTATCTTCTTGCAAATATCCCTCAGAGTATTGGCGATGGTTCGTGCGGGCATGTCGCATCTAAAGACGTGGCACATGTGTTTGCGTGTCATTCGATCTCTTGCAACATAAGCAAAATCCCTATAAGGAACAAGAGGCGTTTTACAAATAATAATTTTGGAATAAAAAAAAAGAAAGTTGAAGCAAACTCTAAAACTATACAGATGTCTTCTGAAAAACATTTACCTTTCTCTGTTCATTCCAAGCAGCAAAAATAAAAGAGGATAATGAAATTTTTGGAGTTTGAAATGAAGAAAATTTCATGATTTAGAAAAATAGCCAAACGAGTGGTTCGGAAAATAACGGAAATTTTTAAATTTCACGAGTTTGGAAAGTCTGATTGTCAATTTTCATTATTATGTTGGTATACATGCCCTTAAAAGTATGATAACATTTCAGCTATATTCAATGTTTACTTCGTCAGACAGTTTTTGAGAGTTCGGCGATTTTCGTTTGTTAAAACAAACGGATCAAAAAACTCATATTATATTTTGCGTGTAACAAATTGTGTGAAATGCTTTGATTGGAACATGAGTTTACGATTGGTATAAACTTTTCCAAGATGGCGCTAAAGACGTTGAAGATGACAAATACCCTGGATGCTCCAGCTCATAGACAACTAATGAAAACAAGGAAAAGTTAAATAATTGGTTATGAGCTATGCCGAATCATAATCAGAGCAGTCGCTGATGATGTTGGCATATCGATTGGCACATGCAAAGAACTGTTTTGAACGTTTGTTCCAAAATCGTTAAGTTTTGAACAAAAACAGCTGCGCATGAAATTTGATCACGAGTCACTAAATGATGTTAACATCAAAGCAGAATAACAGAAACGTATTGTAACAGGTGACAGAACATACGTTTACGGATATGACGTCAAAACTATGGCTCAATCGTTCTAGAGGAGGCATTTTGGCTTTCCAAGACCGAAAAAGGATCCACAAGTTCAGTCAAACGTGAGTGTTATTCTCTGTAATGCATCATGAATTCTTGCCACAGGTCAAACGGTCAATGAGGAGTTCCCACAAGTTCAACACCGTTTGCGTGAAGCAAACAATTTAAATCTCTTCTAGCACCATATGGTAATGTTGCTTTAGCTTCAATATTCGCCAAACATGGATCCCTGTGACTTTTTCCTATTCCCAAAAATGAAGAAGACCTTAAAAGGATACCCAAAAATCGAATATGAGAGGTGTTTCAAAGATTGGAAGAAGCACAGACACAAGTGCATGAAATAAAATGGGGACTATTTTATAAGCGATAACATTATAGTAAAAGAATGAATAATTTCTCTACAAATGAAGATTCCGTTATTTTCTGAACATACCTTGTAGAATCAAGGTCTGATAGTAAATTCGACAAAAATAACAAAAAATTACATCAATATTGATCACCGAAAATAACTATGAACCTAGCAAAACTACAGTTAATCAAAATATTTCAACTTTTCTATCAGAAAATTTCTAATATGGTTCCATCGATTTCTACATCTATATCCTTTATTAGGTTAGTTTATGTATCAAATACTCTACACAAAGTATTTCAATGGCAACAACGTCGAGATCATTGTAAAGCAGACAGTTCTAACCTTCCGTTATCTCTTCCCACTCCCCATACTCTGATCGTGTGAATCGGCTGAGTATTCAAAACAGTCAAATTCTCCGGATCAAACAACTTGAGAGCACCTTCATCCAAATCCATAAACAGATCCTTGCCCTGCAACCATAACAATAATGGGCCATTGCAGTTTACTATACGAATGCTGCTTGAAATATGATTCCACAAAATATCTTCATACAATAGGGACAACAGACGATCAAAGTAGAGCAAATAAGTATTTCTTTTAAATCAACTAAAAAATCCTTATATGAAGATCTTGTGAGTTATTGAATTAATGAAACAAATGAGGACAACATTTAAAAAAAAACAACTGAATATTTCTTTAAAAGCCACGGTTAGCAGATAACTTTATTTTTAATTTGTAATAACACAATTTAAAAAATTTGTCGTTTTGAATTTATCTATTTTTTTGTATAAAAAAATGATTTATTTTGATTTCTTATGGCACCAAATCATGAATGAGTATTATATAAATGATTTTTTTTTAATGACATACTCATATTTGCAAAATTTTTATTTTGATGTAATTTAATTTTTATTTCTTGTATTAAGAGTAAGTTGATTATACTCAAAGTTTCTATTATTATAAATAAATAGAACTATATTATAAGAAAATAATTTTAAAATATTAATTTTTCCACTATCTTTAAAAGATACCTATATCTGAAGAGTATTTGATAGGCCCTTTATACATTATTTTGAGAAACCACTTCATCCTGATATTACAAAATTGTGACTGAACAAATAAATATAATTAAACGGGAAATTACCTAAAGTTTTCTTTAATACTTTGAATATCAGAAGTAGATATCTTAATTCACTAGATTGTTAATATGTGAATCCGCTTAATTTTTTTTGATACAATCAGTTTCAAACATTAAATCTAATTTCAAGAAGTATTTTCATATAAAGTGAATGGCAAATATTAATTTTTTCAAATAAAACTATTATTATTATGAAACCAAGTATTATTTTATTGAATTTATTTCACCTATTTGTTTCAATTGAAACAATCAAAAGTATAACAGCTTATGTAGAATAAATCCAACACAAACACCTTTCGCATACTTGGAATTGCAACACTCTTCTCAACGCGCCAAGTTGACAACTCCAAGAGATGAAGTAGACTAAATACTACTACTTCATCTCCTGAAGTCGCCAACTAGATTAGTGAAACACGCGTGGAGAAGAGTGTTGCAGTTGAGGTATTTGGGAACAGTGGTTGTTTTGAATTTAAACCACGTTTGTATATGATAGCAGTGTCATTTGCAAAGCAATGAATTTCACAAATATAAGTACGAACTACCTCTATTTTAGTTTTAAGTTTTTATGCACTACTTATAACATATTATGGGCGGCATGCAAACGTTCTTACATCGCCCCATCTTCCGACGACATCTAGCAAGTCGTTCTTTCCTAGAGACAGATCTACGATGCACTTATTTACAGCTTTACTGCTACGTTCAGGAGTCAGATCTTCCTCGGATATCTCAACCCATCCGAGTGATCTGACGGCGAACCTGATTGGACGTTCTTTTACTTCTTGGTCGGGTTTCGAAGGAAAACTCCTTCTCCTGAAAACAAATCACTAAAAACAACAATCTATAGAATATTTGTGCCCACTTTGTGCGCCAAATTACGTACATGGATGTGCCATTATAGAATGCTTAATCCATTACTGCTTACGATTGAAAATATAATAATGGTACTAATCTCATCTATATAATAAAAAACGTGAATTTTTTCATTAAACTTACTGCTATTTTAATCTTAAAATGTGAAGAACAAAAATACACATACAATCATAATGCAGAGCAAAATTTGAAGTTTAGTTTGGATTTAATAGTTTTGCTTGGCCATCATTAACTCACAGAGGGAAAAAAGCATGTCTCACCTGAAGGAACTTTTTAAAAATATTAAATATTTTTTCGCTTCTCGCGAAAAAAGAAAGATTAATCATAAATACTACTACTTTTAGGAACGTCTCCTCATTATTGACGCATCTAACTGATGTTCTATTGTATATCAAAATTCTCACTTTCATTCTCGCATATAAATATTCCCTTATTGAAAATGCCACTTACTTTAAAGCTATATCTTCCTTTCTTTTCCTGTCGTCGCTTTCCAAGTCTAGGGCTGAACTGGTACTACTTCTAGTAACCGACATGCAATTCTCGAAAGACGAAATTAGATCGCTCTCCTTGAAATTGCATTTCGAGTCAGACTTCTCTATTTTAGTTTCAACGACTGGTATTTCCCTCTGGATAGTTCCACTTTTGATGTGCCAGTAGTAGGGACCATCATTATCTGTGAATACGTCAAAGTAATGAAAATAATAATGCCATTAAGAAGTTATAAAATACAGTAGAATCCAGATATAACGACATTCAAGGCACCGGATATACTATGTCGTACTAACCAGACGACGCACTAAATGACAAGATTATTTCTCAAGTATAGTGTATAGGAAGTCAATTCGAACAGCATGAAAACTAAATAGCGAATGTAGGCGGTTTCTTTGAATGGCATGGTTCAATTTCTTTTCAAAATTAATTTTATTTTTCATAAACCCACAAGATTTTTTTTAGTAGTGAAGAGTACATTAGTTCGTTAGTTTTTAATTTAGCTGTTCAGATTGACATCATCGACTAACGCGTAATGTTCAAAGTCCTCGATTGTTATGGGTAACTGATGCCTATCAATAGCCCTCGCCCAAATGCTCGTACGTCTTCTTCCTCTTTAAAATCGTCTGCGTTTGAACTTATGCTACATTCTACATTGCTTCGCACAAAACCAGCGTGTTTGTGACAGTTGAAAATTGTCCCTTGCTTGAGTTGATTCCAGGCATCTTGAATCATCAGAATAGAATCAAGAACAGTGATCTTTAGGTCCGGGATTAATTTGTAAAACAACCCGGTCTCATCTGCATTATCTTTAAATTGCGCACGTAGAGTTGGCCAATGTTTTTCTAACCAATCGATCACATCACTGACTCGCCAGCAATCTTACCACTGACGATGTTGTGTCTTACTTTGAAACGGTTTATCCAACTCATGGAGCATGTAAAATTTTGCATGTCTAACTATCTATTCAAAAAAGGTTGCTTTCTCTTGTAGCAGAGGTCCATTAACGGGTATACTCCGGTCGCACTTAAGCTTGAACCACTGTAACAATACCTTATCTAACTGCCTATGAATAGAAGTCCTTACACGTTTGCATTTCAAAACATTGGCATTAAACAGCGGCTCGATCTGTATTCCTTAATTGTGGATATTGTAGAATGAGATACGCAACACTCCTTTGCGAGGGCTACAATTGATTCGCTTCTAATTGGTGTAATATTGCACTTTTTTCTTCAATTGTATTGTTATTGCTGCGTAGGTTTTGTAAACAAAACATTGCGCGACGTTTTAACTGGACGTATATCATCAAAAATGGTCGCTAAAAGCAGTTGGTCCCTTAAGCCGGAGTCGCACTACACCATTATATTTTCTCAATACCTAAGTATGAAACTCAAGTTGAGGTAACATTATCGTCGGTAAAAACGGTTGGTTGTTAACAGCGAAGTCGTTATATATTAATTCTGTATGTTTATTTTATCAGAATGATTATGCTAACGTACCTTCATGCTTTTCCCACCCAGGGGGCAATTCGTTCTGGCTGTCCCATTCTTTTTCTGGACTATTCAATTTATCTAAATCATCTTGAGATTTTGGGCTACATTTTTTCATGGGTACAGCGTATAGGTCATTGGTTACATTTCCAACGATATGTTTGATGCCATTATCCTCTTTTGCTAACACTCGCTTCTCACATAAACTAAAAACAGATATCAGTATCAAATCTGGAAAATGAAAAGTGATTCCGTTTCATAATAAGCACCTAGTAGGGTAAACATTTGAGTTACTGGACACACATCAATGAACCATTTCTGAAGTCATATCAAAATAAAAATGAATGTATCCAATGAAATCATCTACGCCGTCACCGATTTTTTTTTTCTGCAAAGGTTTTGATACACACATAGTATACCTTTATGCAAATAAGCCATCATATATAAATATTCTCAAATTGAAAAAATGTTTTCAGAGTAAAAAAATAAAATACGATGATAAAAATCAACTTTATATTATGTGATGTAATCATAAAGTTAGAAATATCTTGAAGATTTCATATATTTACTGTACTATTAGAAAATCCCTAAACTTACCTTGAATTCACGATATTCTGAAAATATGCAAATGAAATAGAAAATAAATAATGAAAAAATAAAAAACTTGTCTTCATCTTGAGGGGCAGCATAATTCTAAGATTACCCGAACCCTTGTTTTATTATTTACATTTATGGCGTATTCAAAAAACATTGACAACTTACAAAACCACGACATGGGGAAATCTCACAATGAAGTGTTTTGTTAAATATGTTATAATATATTTTCATCAAGCATCGGTCAGTGGAAAGTCGTCTTGATGTCATTCAGGTTGGAGCCTGGCTCCCTTACCCTTTGAACTGTTGTCTGTCAGAAGAACAAACGGGTCATAACTTATGGTGGGTGTAGATGGTATAGCGGCATGAATGTCATCAGACATCAGTACCGCCCTTCACGTTGAACCCCTGCCTGGCTGGGGTGAGTTAGATGAAAGAATTATTCATCTTTCAGCTTAGGATATAGGGGGCTCATTCGACAGAGTGTTGGGGCCTTCTATATCGGGAGGGGTCGTCTACAGTATAGTCCATAGCTTCCCTGACTAATGGGTTTTCATGAGTCTCTGCGTCATCAAATACTCTCTGATTTCTCGAATATCCTACATTGAATAAATGAAATTGAATGAAATCTCAAAGACAAATTATCAAGTTAATCTGAAATATTATTAACTTGTATCCGGAAAAGCTTCGTTTCGGAGATACGTGTTGAAACTGATTCTTTGTTCGTTTTTTAAATAATTGCAAAAATGAGGTATTTGCTCGAAATTTGGTACCCGGGTTTTTTTCGATGTGGGAAATCATAATCAGATACTATCCAGAAATTAGTTAGGAAACAAAGCCGGAAATTCACTTGCAGATTAATATATCCTCAGGTCAAACAACCAGAAAGCAAGAAATGGGTAACGCTAACATATTTTGGAAAAAGAACAGAAATGATCACAGGTTTCTTCAGAAAAAACAATGTAGAAGTAGCATTCATACCACATGCCAAGTTATCTCATTTCCGTTTCAATGC